>CAJUYG010003134.1:0-16171 GCA_910591675.1 Galerucella calmariensis
TTATGAACGGTCATTGGAAGCGTTTGACGAAGTTCTGCCCTTTTGAAGAAACATATTGATTAGTTCGACCATTTGCCGATGAGGGCGCTGCATTTTATACAAGTGTATATTGTTATTGTAACCAAAGGGGCACCATCCAAATATGATTGTAACGTAGCACCAGAAATTTGGCAACACCGGTTTTTTATTTCGAAGTTCGTTATATTCATGTAACTGCCGTAACTGGCAGGGCGCAGTGGATAGTCTGTAGTCGTTGGTTCAGTTGGTTGTTTATTAGACATTTGTCTCAAGAGGTGGTACATTTTGTACGCTGTTGGACGTTTTATTTCAAATAAAATTTTGTTGACAGGTAACAGGGTAAGTAAATTGTGCATCGTTAACAAATTGTTTTAGAGAAACTTTGTAACACAGTAAGTGATTTAGTGATACTGTCAATTTTTAGATATCGATGATAATTTATCTGAAGCTGAGCACTCTGATCCTTTTGCTACATGTAATAGCTCGGACGAATATTTTCCATCGATAACCTGACCTTAGTAGTGACAATGAAAGTGTGAGTAAAAATAGATCGGAAGGGTTGAATTTTTACAATTTCGCATTTTGTTTTTATATTATATTATGTAATTTTATAATTTTGATATTATGATAGGTTTGCCTGTCAGAAAATAAATACACATGAAGAGGAAGTAAATTCAGCTCCAAATACAGTCAAATCGCCCATAATTAATATAATTTCCGAAATTATTATACCTGAACCCCAGAAGGTTGGTAATATTCTATTGAGGGTAGGCCATTGAAAATGAAACTTCCAAATTTATTATAATGGGGCGTATTTTTATTAAATCTTCACTCGTGTTAATTTTTATACGCAAAAACTTTCAATTTAAACCACAAATTTAGAAAAATTCAAAATTTCCCATTTTAAATTCGGTCCGAATTATTTAGGTATATAGGTATATAATATAATAATTGGAAATGTTTAATTTTTTTGGCCCATCTTCTATAACATTATGAAATTAAATAGTAGATATTTGCTTTTATCACGTACCTGTTTTAGAAGGCTTCAGACATAATTTCAAATTATGATCAGGCTAGCTTGGAACAAGAAGTGACATTTGAAACACAACCATATGAATTCGATAATAGTTTTAGGGTAATCCCACGCATGAAAACAGTTATAAACGAAATAATAATTTTTTTTAATATATTCCAGAATGAAACTTTGATATATGACGATGATACTATTAGAAAGTTATGTACATTTTTGAATACAAACATGAAATTGATAAAAGGAAACAAATTGCTAAACAGGTAGAGCCCAGTTATTTATTAGGTCAATTAGTAATCTTGTTTTTAAAATAGCAGTAGTACTTTCGTGAAATTCCACTCCACATACAAACTGCTGGAAAACGTATTTTATACATTCTTATTCTAAATTTTTATATAATAGAAGGATTTAGCGATTTTTGATTTGAAATTGTCGAAGTTCAGACAAACATAGTTTATTCGATTATATAAAAAATTTTTGATCGCGATTGGACTAGAAAATAAATTTGAACTTAATAAGAATATTGCTTTCAGAAAATACAATACGACTCGCTATTGCTTATAAAAAATAAATATAAGAAGTCTGTATGCAAATTTTGTGACCAAAGTGTGGTTTCAAGACATTTCGCAAGACATTTGGGTCATTCCATGTCAAATCGTCAAATGGTTGGAATCGACTCCTCCCGATTTCGATGAATTTTGGTGGAGAGTTTTCTCTAATCATAAAACGAAGTTATGCCTAAGGAAAAAAATTTTTCTGAAAAGTTATGTAAAATCCAAAATTTCACTGTTTTTCCTGTTTTTAAAGTTTATTTTTTGAATATTTCGGAAACTACTGTATTAAAAAAAAACTCTGGTACGTTTAAAGTGGATACTTAGAGGTATGAAAAAAAAAAATTTTGAAAAAAAAATTTTGAAAATTTCTAAAATTAGGAAATTTTGAATTTTTTGAAATATAAAAAATTAAAGTTCGCCATTAAATTTTGGGCTCAAATTTTTTTACATTATACCTCTGACATATTCAAAGATATCCTGAAATTTTGAGGAGGGTGTTTTTTGTTTTTTCAAAAATATGAATTTTTGAATTTTAGCCAAAAAATATTTTTTTAATTTTTTTATCTTTCTAGTCGAGTTGAATTAGTCGAACCCAAAATTACCTAATGCTGAGCACTGAAACATTTTTCTCATGCTAGTGGAATGTAAAAACAAAAATATATATTATAAATTTTATTTTTATTGATTTACCTTTAAATTGAAACTCAAATCATGTGAGGAATGACACACTTTGCCATCTATGTATCTACAACTAAAATCTCTATTATAGATAGGGCGCATGAGAGAATTTACTAGAGGGCTCTATTACTCGTGATAATTATTATTATGAAGATCTAAGGATTGGTTATTTATTTGTCAACAACACAAAATTGGTTAGTTCGTTTGTCAATATAAGTTTCTGAAAGATTTATATAAAAATAAAAGTTCATCATGGAACAGAAAATGTGTTCGATCGGAATCACAAAGCACCCATACTAATATCTAGTAAAGAAATGTGCTCTGAGGATAATTTTATTGATTGCAAGGATTTTTCAGATGAAGACCGCGTTTCTCTAAATATCAGAAGTGGTACAGCTGTGAGTTTTATTTGCGCTAAACATGACAAACAATTTCGTGTAAATTACATTTTAAATCAGAAAGCATGTGTTGATCCGTATAAAATTCATAATATCCAAGTACGTTAATCATTAAAAGTGGTCTCCTTTGAGCTATACAATCAGTGTGAGGTTAATTTTCCATTAATTTTCCCTGGAACTAAACTATGTATAACTTGTTTAAAAAAATCCATAGTTATTTAAAAGAACACGAGAAAATTGATTCAGAAGCATTTGAACAAACCGCTGAAGTGGAAAAAAGTGGACTAGTTGAAGTGATTTCCGAAAATTTAGGTAGTGATTCACCTGAAATTTCCATTACAGCTGATCAAGAGGAAACCCCAGTAGCCATTCAAAGCTCTATTGCAATGCAGGAGAAAATGTCATCTCATTTATCTGACAAATTGCAATTATCAAATACTACAACTTCAACATCTGAAGTTTGTAGCTCAACTGGTGAAACTTTTACTCCACAGGACATTCAATTTGATCGTCTCAATACTATTTCCAAAATGTTAAATTTATCTCCAATCAAAAAGAAAGACAGACCGATCAAATACTTATGCTCAGAAAAAATTGCATGACATGAAATCCAAGTTACAATTATGCTTTGAAAATGTCACGGATATTTTTGATGCAGATACTTATAATAATTCAATTATTGACGATAACCCAGAACTAACTGGAAGAGAAATAGTAGTACAATTAAAAAATAAATTTGATAATGCCAGTAAATTAAGTGACAAATCACAAATTTTATATGTTCTACCATCAAGTTGGCCGATAGAAAAAGTTATCAATACTTTTGGAGCATCTTCTTACATGGTAAGAAAGGTGAAACAAAAAGTAGAACAAGATGGCATCCTATTTATTCCTGATCAAAACAAAGGTCATTCGTCATTGAAGACTACAGAACAAAAAGTTCAAGAATTTTTTAAGAAGTCAAGATATCAGTAGAGAATTACCCGGCAAAAAAGATTATAAATCTGTGTGTGAGAATGGTCTACGAGTGCAAAAACAAAAACGTTTAATTTTAGGTAACCTTAATGATATTTATCAATTGTTTGAAATTGTTTAAAAAAGTGTAACATAACCTTCAGCTGAAAGCATTATCCAAAATAAAAAAATGATTATACAATCTTGAGAATATTCTTGTTTTTATATTCCACTAGCATGAGAAAAATGTTTCAGTGCTCAGCACTAGGTAATTTTGGGTTTGACTGATTCAACTCGACTAGAAAGATGAAAAAATTAAAAAAATATTTTTTGGCTAAAATTCAAAAATTCATATTTTTGAAAAAACAAAAAACACCCTCCTAAAAATTTCAGGATATCTTTGAATATGTCAGAGGTATAATCTAAAAAAATTTGAGCCCAAAATTTAATGGCGAACTTTAATTTTTAATATTTCAAAAAATTCAAAATTTCCTAATTTTAGAAATTTTCAAAATTTTTTTTCGAAATATTTTTTTTTCATACCTCTAAGTATCCACTTTAAACGTACCAGAGTTTTTTTTTAATACAGTAGTTTCCGAAATATTCAAAAAATAAACTTTAAAAACAGGAAAAACAGTGAAATTTTGGATTTTGCATAACTTTTCAGAAAATTTTTTTTAATTTTTTTCCTTAGGCAGAACTTCGTTTTATGATTAGAGAAAACTCTCCACCAAAATTCATCAAAATCGGGAGGGGTCGATTCCAACCATTTGACGATTTGACATGGAATGACCCATTTAGAAAGAAAACATAAAGATGAACTTGAAGTAAAAGAGATAATGAATAAAAAACCAAAACCTAAGGAGAAAAAAGACCTACTTTCACTAGTTCGCAATCAAGGGTGCTTGGATGATGGATTGAGGGGAAAAATTATACCTAAAAAATACAAACTCGGCGAAGAAGTGAACGAACGGGATTTTGCGATATGCCTATACTGCAAAGGGTTTTTACGGTTATACTTGAGTCGACATGTGAAAAAGTGTTTCGCGAAACCCCCTAAGTCTAATGACGTATCTCATCCTTTGACCAAATCCTATATATATGTGGCTTGCCAGAAAAAATACGGAGAAATATTAAATAAACTTCAAGTAAAAAAGGAAGTTTTTGAGAGACTGCAGGCCGACGATATTACTCAAACAGCAAGTAATGACATTTTAATAATTTATTATGGGGAGGATTTACTTAAGAAAATAAAAATGAAAAGACGTTTTTATCATATTTCAAATAAACTTCGTGAATGCGCCAAATTTCTTATTGAAATGAGAAAAATCAAACCTTTTGAAAATCTCATATCAGGGTTAAAGCCGGAACATTTCGACCATACCATTGACGCTGTGAAGGCCATGGCAAGATATGATATTGACAAGAGAAATTTCGGAGCAGCTTCGTTAGCATTACATTTTAGAACCATCTTGACTAACTTATGTGATTTGACAGTAAAATTAATTCTAAGAAGAAAGATTCCTCATTTTTATCAAGCTGTTGATGAGACATTGATAGATCTTGAAAGATTCAAGAACTCAGTGGATACGCTGTGGGCTATTGAAATTGGAAGTTTGGCACTGAAGGACTTAAACGAAAAGTCGGCGATGAAGCCCAAGTTGCTGCCAGTTACAGAAGATATCATCAAATTATCGAGATTTATTGAAGATAAAGCTGAAGAAGCTTATAGAAAACTTTTAAACAATGAAAAAGATACAGTTTCATATAGAATTCTCGTGGAAACTGTACTAGTGGCTACTATTTTGCATAATAGAAAGAGAGTAGGAGATGTTCAATACTTGGAATATAACTCATTAAAAAAGCAATTTGAGACAAAAAAAACTTCATTACATACAGAATTGGCTAGTTCATTGACCGAAAATGAGAAAATTTTATCTAACAATTATAAGAGGATAGTTTCAATAGGAAAAGGCAGCAGGCCTGTTACAATTTTGACTCCAAAAAAGATGTTCAATTTTTATAAACTATTAATTACAGTTAGAGCAGAACTAAACTTTCCAATCGAGAACTGTTATTTTTTTACGTATCCTGAATCAAAATTTTGGATTGATGGATGTTCTGTTATTCGAAAATATGCGTATTTATCCAATGCCAAATATCCAAACTTACTAACATCATGTAAGTTAAGAAAACATATCGCAACTGTCACAAAACTGCTTAATTTACAATCAAATGAAGTTGACCAACTGGCTAAATTTATGGGGCATACAACCAAAACGCATGAAAGCTTTTACAAGTAAGTTTTTCATACTATAACCACAATACAATGTGCAAGTAAAATTATTGATTATTTATATTATATGAAGGGTGGGGCATCCAAAATAATTAGGTTCGATTATTTTAATAACTGTTGGAGATTAGGTTGAAATCATCAGGTAAGGATAGGCGAAGTTGAAAAAATTTAAGTTTCTCAAATCAGAAAGTGATAAATATTTTTCTATTATTTCCAAAACATTCCGGATGTATCTTTTTGATTACTTACTATTTAATTTAATTTGTCACAATAACTTGAATAACTTTAAGCGACACCTTAGTTTGACCAGATAATACTTTTGAACAGTTATTTGCATAATGAATCTGTGATTCGTAATATCCATTATTTTTCTATTTTTGACATAAAAGAACGAATTCCGAGGAAAAGTTAAAAAAACTGCAATTGGTAATAGCTAGCTGATAAACATATGCAGATTTATGAAATCAAACAATTTTATTTTGTTAAATCTACATTATATTCAACCTTAAAGTTGTGACGCGTTTCGCTAACACAGTAGCTTTTTCAAACGAATGGAGGTATAATTAGAAATGAATCAGGAGTTTATAAATTAAAATGAGGTAATTACTACTGTGATAAAATTTATATAGGTAGAACTTTTAGGAATTTTAAAACTAGAATTTCAGAACACAAACGAAGTTATGACAACCAAAAATCAGATTCCAACTATTCAAATCATTTATTAGCAAACCAACACTCTTTCGATTCAAATTTTGAAATTTTGCATATAGAACCTAAGTCCTTCAAATTAAATCTTTTAGAAGCCCTAGAGATAAATAAAAACAAATATTCAGATAATCTTCTTAACGACCAACTTGATATTAACAATTCTCCCTTATTAAACTTTTTTACCTAGAAGGATTCTTGTAGGATTGTTGTGAATGAGTTTCCAGGTAAACTTGTTAAATACTTTAGTTAATCCCATATTTAGACAAATTCATTTCATTTCCTTGTAAATAGATTATAATTTTATTGTTAAATATCCGTATAATTTAGTATTAAGGCACTGTATAAATTGAAAATTTCTGATTATACCTCCATTCGTTTGAAAAAGCTACTGTGTTAGCGAAACGCGTCACAACTTTAAGGTTGAATATAATGTAGATTTAACAAAATAAAATTGTTTGATTTCATAATTTACTATGGATTTACATCAAGTGAAAGCCTCATCTATTCAATATGCAGATTTTTGCCTTAAATGTGCCCTCCAGTTTCTTTTTTTTTATGTCAAAGATCAAAAAGTTAAAGGGGCGAGCCAGTATAAAGAATCGTTTATAAATTTTATAACAGACTACCACAAGATGTCTATCAGATTGCAAAAATATCAAAAATCCTTCAGATAATGGAAAAGGCAATGCGGCAGACTTCAAAAATAAGACACTGGAAGAAATTGATGTTGATATGAATGAGTTAGAATCAGTTTTGGACGAGGATGATCAAATGTTTAACTCAAGCACAAGCCACATTTTAGGTATGTATAATTTACAAATTAATGTGGTTAATTATATACACGGTACCATGCCGAATAATGAGTGTGATATCTATCTGGAGCATAAAATACCACCTATAAAAATCACTTCTACGATATAACAAAAAGGGCGCATTTTGGTTCGTCCCATGATCCCATGAAAGATTTTCAACGCTACCGCTCTTATTTAATATCAAAACGAGCAACGAATAGCAAAAGGGTATATTTTATTTTACCCTCATAACTGCGATACAAGATTATCTTAGTTCTTAGCAAAATGGTAATGCCCAAAATTTCGTTATAATTTCCGATACAATTGAAAGTTGATTGAAAAAACATTTCAAATGCTCGCCTCTAGAAATTAATGGAATCATGGCAAGGGAAGGTTATATCGAAAAGTTATATTAATAATTTTTGAGTGCTTTATGTTTCGGAGGGATTTCCCACAATTTGCAGGATACCCTGTATATATGACCAAAATTACAGGTAATAACGAGAATGTAATCGAAAACACAGATGAACATGAACTTGCATCCAGTTTAAAAAAATATATGAAGAACAAAATAACAATGACACGCAAGATTTAAAAAGTGAAGGTATTTTTTCAAATAATTATTTTACTTTCACTAATAATAACCTTTTGAATTTAATTTAAGAATTTGGAATTCATTTGGAGCATGCAGAAAATACGGGACAATATATTCCAGAAAAAAAAACGAACAAAAAAAGGTTTTTGATTACCTACTTGATTACCTTGATTACCTTGATTACCTTTTTGATTACCTACTTGAATAATATTTTCAAATTCTCATTTATAGGTTCAAGACAACGATGGTTGCCTATTCCAGAAAAACTTATGAAGAAATATTTTCATAAACAATTACAGGTAAAGAAAGCGCTGCGTAAAGAAGAGTGCGAGAATTTCATTAAAGCGTATCCAAGTGACTTTGAGGGAATTGAATGGGTTCGAATTAAAACTTTCATTTTTAATGAATGCAGATCTTTGAAACTCTAAGTTTTGTATGAAAAATTTGGAGAATTCTTCTTTGGTTTTTTAGTTCGAAAGTTCAAAATCTTTTTATTTGTGAACAATCTAATTTTTTTGTTTTTACTTCAGAAACAAATATTTTGAAATCAAAGTACAAGAGAAATTTTAATTTAATAAACTGTTAAAATTTTTATGTATGGAAATATTTTAAGAACAGATAGAACAGATATGTTCGATCAAAGATTTTATTTATTTTCTGTTTAACTGTTTTGTTCAATTATAAGGTTTTTATAAATTCAGTTCAATAAACGTTACGTACAATAGGGTTTTTTTATGGAATTCATCCTATTTTTTAATCCTCACGTCTCTCATAAAATAATCTAACTGTATAAACAAAGTCTATAATAATCACATTTCTGAAATAAAAAATGACAACCTTTGTATAAAATAATCCATAAATTCATATCGATGCTCTTGTCAATAAAATTATGTATTGATTGCTGTAAAAACCTAAAAGGGAAAAATTCAATTGAACTGGGGTATTTAATTTTTGGCTGTAAAACCTTACATTACACTCTGTTTGGAATTCGAATTGACATTCAGTATTCGTTGCTGCAAAAATTCCTAACATTCTTAAAAAATCGATATTCAATTTTAAAATATAAAAACTCAAGCCAAATAAATATTATATTTTCCTTGTCTTCGATTTTTATTTTTTAATAAAGTCGTAACAGGGCGATTAAATAAAAAATTGGAACCCATTACATAAAACATAGGAATATTTGTAAGGTGTCACTTTGACCTGTGATAACACAAGTTCATACATTTTGGTGTCATTCTGACCACTATTATTAGGGTGCTAATACACCAAACTTTCGCAATTCTCTTTTATATTAATAAAACATTACAAGATTTTGGCAACACTGTAGGGTGTCACCTTAACCCGAACTATGTCAAATTCATACATTTTGGTACTATTTAGACACTATTTACATGGGTGCCAAAATAGCGACATATGATACTATTATTTTATTCGTTAGACGAATACGTATATATATATATATATATATATATATATATATATATATATATAATTAAAGCTACACAATTAATCTTCTCTGAGTTGCCAACCTTATTGATTTTGCCAAATTATTGATAGATTTTGCTATGACAAAATTTAATTTGGCAAGCATCGTTAATTGTCTGTCATGACTTTTGATCACAGTCTCCACTCTGTTTAACTGAGGTCTTCGCTTAACCTTTTCTACTGGTCTTTTCCTAAGGGGAGGTTGGTTCTCTTTTACATGGAGTTCTTCTTGCTCCACATTTATTAGCTCAAATTCCTAAAAACAATATGAAATAGATATAATTCAAAACTTTCCTATTACTAATATTTTTATTTTAAATAAAGTACTCACAAAGTTGGGGACTAAAATTTCTTCATGGGATATCTGTGTGGGTAGTGATGGATCTGCCAAGGGAACTGGTTCAGCATTTTCAGGAAGTGGGACTCCAGCTTCCTCTAGAATAACCCCTTCTACACTAAGATTGCTTATTAGGGCTAAAATCCGTTGTTCTATCTCCGTTAAAGGCTTAACTGGAGCACCACCCCCGGTCCCTCTGTGACCATATGTTACTTCCCTGGACCGCCTCCTAACATTAGTTTTCAATTCACTTATTGTCTAAAAAATAATTGTAATTAGTAGGCATGGAATAACAAAAAATGAATCTTATATTATAAAGTTCACTTTACTTACGTCTTTCCACTGTTTCATTGTTTTGGCCGAACCGAATAAATTTAGTTTCGCTGTTAAATCCTTCCAAGCATTATTCACTTTTGGTCAATCGACAGGATTTACTTTCCCTCCTAATAGGAGCCTATTTTCTTCTAAGAGACTTATTAGGTACTCTTTTTGTTTTTTAGTTGTTCTCGGCGCCCGTGACATTTTTTATAAATATAAACAGAGACAAATAACTCAAAAATTGTTGCACAAAAATTAGAGACAGTAGAGTGATTTGTGGGTTAGATTCTTCTATCTCCATTAACTGATTCTTCTTTTTCATCAAAGCTTTTCTCTAACTTAGCTATTAAATGACAAAAAGCGCTGTTGCCCGATAAATAATTTTTAACAGTCCTCTAAAATGTATACTTGCAGAATACCATTAATAATAATAATAACGTTTATTCATAAATTTAACAAATACAGTGATAAAATACAAATAAAATTGAATAAACATCTAGACATCCACAGAAGTATTGTACATACTTGTATGTGGTGAATATAGGCTGGTGTGTCAAAATTTAAAAAATTCAAAAAAAAACAAAAAATGCAGTTAAAAAACAATATAAATCCATTTTAACATGATTGTATTTCAGACATACATTTCGTATATGAGTTTACTCTTTTCTGTTTTTGACTCAGCATTCTATCATTTTGTGTATTTTTGTTTTGTCTGTTTCTTTAACAAATGTTACTAGTTGGGTTTTGAAGCGTTTAAAAGAAGTTCCATCGATAATTCTCTGTGGTAGTTGCCCGAATAATTTGGGTGCTAAGTAGGAGTAACCTTTTTGACCTATTGTTTTAAGAGCTGTTGGTATACAGTATTGATTATTCGATCTTGTCGCGTATCTATGATTGTGAGTGGTAAGTTTGTATTTATTTTTATATTGATGGCATCCTATCTGAATAATGTATAGTTGTCTAACATCTAATATTTGTGTTTCAGTATAGAGTAGTGAGCTTGAATATCTTGTAGGTTTGTTGAGAATCATTCGGAGGAATCGCCTTTGAGACACTTCGAGGGCATTTATATAGCTCCTTGAAACTCCTCCCCAGCCAATAATGCCATAATTGAGGTGTGACTCAACCAAACTGTAGTACAGTATTTTTTACATTTAAAGCTCAAAAATTGGCTTACTTGCTTAAATCGAAATAGGATACTCCGAAGCTTTTTAGTTAAATATTCCATATGATGGTCCCATCGTAAGTGATTGTCAATGTAAATACCCAAGTATTTAATTATTTTTGCAGGTTTTATTGAAAAATCTTGTTGGATATTAAGATTGTATTTTGGCAGAGACGTTTCATGACTACTGAAGGGTAAATATACAGTTTTATCAAAGTTTATTGAGAGTAATCTGCTGTCGAACCAGTCTTTGAGCTTCCCAAGATCATTTTCAATATTTAGTTTGAGATTATACCAGTCATCATGTTTGTAATAAATCACAGTATCGTCCGCGAAGCTGATTATTTTTCCGATTGTTTCCTGTTCAAATAGATTATTTAGGTAAATTACGAATAGCACCGGCCCCAATACTGTTCCTTGAGGTACACCACATTTAATGTTGATCTCTTCACTGAAATGATTTTTGAATTTAGTTTTTTGTGTTCTGCTTGTTAGATAGCTTTTGAATAAATTATGAGCTAGACCCCTTACATCCATATCTTCTAGTGTATCTAAAAGTATGTTGTGGTCGACAGTATCGAAGGCCTTTTTTAGATCCAAAAAAACCCCAATAGATGGAGTGCTTGAGTCCAAGGATTCGTAGATGGTTTTTGTCAAGGAATGGATTGCATCATTGGTAGATTTTTTTTCTCTAAAGCCATACTGGGATGTCGACAGCAAATTATAATTTGATAGGTATGTCGTAAGTCTTGTTTTTATAATTTTTTCAAAGACTTTGCTTATTGAAGATAGAAGTGAAATAGGCCTATAGTTTGAAATATTTTCTTTATCCCCATTTTTGAAAATTGGAGTTATGAGAGATTTCTTTAGAATCGAAGGAAATATGCCTGACTCGAAGGATTTATTTATGATATCCGTCAAAGGTTCTACATATGAATTTTGCAATAATCTTTAGAGTTTCAGCTTTCATTCCATTAAGCCCGGGAGCCTTTTTGTTTTTTAAGCTAATTATTGTATTTTCAACCTCAGTAGTATTCGTTGGTGTAAGAAAAAGTGAATTTTTATTTATATATTTTTTACTTTTGTAATTGGCATTTTGTCGTATGTTCTTTGCCAAAGTTTCCCCCACATTCGCGAAGAAGTTGTTAAATATATTAGCAGCATCTTTTGGATCTGTGACGATCTCATTTTTTTCATTCCTAATATTCTTTATTATTCTTCCTGTCTTGATATTCAAAATTTCATTAACAGTGTTCCAGAGTTTTTTACTTGCATTTTGTTCTTTTCCAACTAATTTTTTATAATAATTTTCTTTGGCAGTCTTTATTTTCTTTACCGTTTCTTTTTTTTCCGTTAAATAATCATAATCATAATAAATAATAAATTAAAATAAAATTTTATAACTTGATAGGTTCTCATTAGACCTTAATATCAAATTATTATTTATAATTTCATTTAGGAAGTTTACATATCTGTTTTGGGACATTTGAAAAAATTTCTACAATGTCAATTTTAAACTCTTGTTAGAATGATTGAGTTCTATGTTCACTGTCATTTGTCATGTGCTAATTTTTAAATTGAAGGAGTGTCACTTCAACATCCGATAGACGAACACGTGTTCGGAGTTCAGTCTAAAATAATTTTAACAAAATTTTTAATAATGTTTAATATCTAGATTCAACAAACCCTAAATAGGGGATCATTTTAATTTTAATGTTATTTTAATTTATGACGTCAATGTGTTGTCAAAGTTTCTTGTATAAATTACCTGACGAGTAAGTAATTCTTTATCTACTTCTTTTATATTTTCCAACTTTTTTACTTACTTGCAGGTAAGCACTGAAGATGGCTTAATAGCCGAAAGCGCTCTGCGATTATAATAAATTAATATTTACACACAATACAAATATGTTTTCTTGACTTTCGAGTCATGTGTACTCAGCTATAAATAATTCACCATAAAATGACATGTCTGTATAACCCTCTGTATTTAGGTATAGGGAACCATTATGAAGGAGTACTTCATTTTTTAGGGACAATTTTATTTAGCGTATGGTTATAATTGGAATTAGAGGTTCAATGTCTTCAGCCATTCAATGGCTCCGTTTTGTAAATTCTTGATTTCTTCAATATCTCCGTTGTAGACAAGAAGTGGACACTCCATCATGATGTGGTCTGTTGTTTGTTGAGGATGACCGCAGACACAGCTTTCAGTATCCGAGAGGCCCCATTTATACATCAATGAGTTGCAGCGGCCGTGATGAGTTCGAAGCTTGTTTAAGTTGCATAGCACCTTTCTTGGCAATTTATTTTCCAAAGGGAGGTCTTCACTGTGCTTAAAGTCGTAAATAGGG
This sequence comes from Galerucella calmariensis, assembly GCA_910591675.1. NCBI lineage: Eukaryota > Metazoa > Arthropoda > Insecta > Coleoptera > Chrysomelidae > Galerucella > Galerucella calmariensis. The sequence continues at coordinate 13,685 of CAJUYG010003134.1, forward strand.
CTTTGTCGATCGGCTTCAAGCCATTGGTTTGACCAGGATTCGTTAATGTTGAAACCCAAGTCGTACAGTTGCTTGGCGAGAGGAATTGGTGGTTTTCGAGATCGTAGTCTTGTCTGTGGTACATTGCGTAAATCATGATGTAGTGGAATGTGAGGGTTTTCTTGTATTTTAGTATATTCTCTTAGCAATGATTGTTGACGCCGCAAGTTGGCAGGAGCTATGCGACTTAGGGGAGGTAGCCATTCCAGCGGAGTTGATCGAAGAGTCCCCGTTATCATTCTCATTGTGGAATTTAACTGAGTGTCGACTTTTTTAACGTGGCAGCTATTAAGCCAGACTGGTGCACAGTATTCGGCAGTTGAAAAAACAAGTGCAAGGGCAGCTGTACGCATACAATCCGTTGTTGCTCCCCAAGAAGTAGATGAAAGTTTCTGAATTAAGTTGTTTCGTGTTTGTAATTTTGCCGCAGTCTTTGTAAGGTGTTCTTTAAAAGTCAATGATCGCTCAAGGGTTATTCCCAAATATTTTGGGTGAAAATTGTGATTAAGTTCACGATTTCCAATATTAATTTTGAGTTTCCTTTTTGCCAATCGGTTATTCAAGTGGAAACAACCGACTTCAGTTTTTGTAAGACTTGGTTGAAGACGCCATCTCTTGAGATAGTCCATAAGGGTACTAAGATCGTTGGTAAGCGCTAGTTCCAATTCATTCCAGTTCTCATGTTGAAAAACGTAGGCCATATCATCAGCGTAGTTAAATTTTCTGGATTTAGATGGTGGAAGATCGTGAGTGTAAAGATTGAAGAGTAATGGTGCTAGTACGGATCCTTGAGGTAAGCCGTTGTTTAATTTCTTGACTTTACTACAGTTGTCATTCAGGAGAACTTGAAAGCAACGATCACTTAGCATATTACTCACAAGATCACATATTTTCAGGCACGGGATGACTCTAATTAACTTGCTTAGTAGACCCTTTTTCCACACTGTATCATAGGCAGCTGTTAGGTCGATAAAGACAGCACCAGTTTTCAAGCCACGTTGAAATCCATTTTCAATCAAGTTGGTCATTGGTTGGTCATTTAGGGACAATCAGAAAATGCAATAAAATATAGGGTGTCCCATAAGAAAAAATATAACTTTGATACGCCACACTTTATTGGAACATCCTGTATATTTCAAAATAATTTTAAAATGTAGCCTATATGAATATACAAACTACTAAAGTGAAAAACATCCTCATACTTTCACCGTTTCGCTATAAACCTCCATCCCGTTGGTCGTGATTCACCCTGTATATATTGTTTTTAGATCAAAATATTAATGAAAATGAAAAAGAAGAGACGTGGGAACAGCAATTCGGAGAACAAGCAATGAAAAATGCGGTATTAGGTCATTAGCTATTTTTCCTTATCCAGAACTAAGAATTTAAAGAACGTGGAATGAAAGATAAACTGTTACGTTTTAGATGAAAGGGAAGATAGTATAAAAAAAGGAAAGCGAGGAAAGTGGAATTCAGAGCAAAAAAATGTATTGAAAACAGCTTTCAAAGATCACATAAAAAACAAAAAAGCTCCGAGAAAAGAAGAAACTGAGTTGATAATGAAAAAACATAAAAATTTATCCAAGGATAAGACGAGGGCCACAGTGAAAGCTTTTGTTTATAACTGTTATAAAGGTTAAACAATTGCTAATTTACTTTAAATATTTTAGACTTGTACTGCTCTAGTATAAACGTTTAATTTTATTTCAATGTTTAATAATTATTTTAGTCATTCTCAGCATTAATTATAAATAAGATAAAATGTAAAATAGCTATTAACCAAATATTTAATGTAGTACTCGTATTTACTTTTGTACTTTTTTTTTCTTGCAGCTGTTTGTATTTTCAGTTTAAATTTTTTCCCAGTATTCGAAATATAATATTTTATTTATTATTTTGTATTATTTTCTGGTTTTTCAGACATTTTTTTTAAAATCTGTAATACCTGTTGCAGGAAATTTACTCAATGAAATCGAGTAAAGAAATATCTAACATTACATATAGGTGTAGGGTGTTTTATTATAAAACAATGTATTTGTTTTATTTCACACTAAATACTGTATTAAATTTTGTTTTCAAGATGAAAAGAAGGAGAACTTTATATTTCACCAATACTGTCGATTTTTCCAAGGTGGGCATTACCCACTCGTGTCCCTGAGAAGCTACACCGATGTTTGTGTTCTTTATTGAATTAGGCACTCTGTATAGTATTTTTCAGATTGATTTTCTTTATATGTGTGTCGTTCTTACTTCTAACAATTGTGATTTACGCCCGATGGTATAAATGTAAAAATAAATTTCACGCACGTTTTCAAGCCCAGCGGCGTTGTCAAATGTCGGGCTTCATAGCGATTTATTTAAATATAATAGTTCAAATGTATAAAACTTATACACGAAAGCGCCCCCTACCGCATGATTTTGAAAACTGTTTGTATAAGTGTATGTATA
>CAJUYG010003135.1:0-23831 GCA_910591675.1 Galerucella calmariensis
TAAGCTACCATATATTGTACGGGTAAGATGTTTAGTTTTGTCGGTAGACAAAAAAAAATACCCAATCAGAGCTGGCACAATTATGTAGGTTAGTTTTTTATGCAGTCTACTGTGTCGTTAAAATGATTCATGGCATTAATTATTTTTGCCAGTGAAGTCGTAACTTGTGTTGGACTAAGAGGTGTGGAGTATTTCATTCAAACTAGTTTTCTTTCCATTATAACTATTTGCTAAGATCCCGATCAGTTTCATAAATATATTTCATCAGTGAGGCATTTTGGAGACAATAATCTATCGAAGAAATTTGCACACTATTGGGCTTCTCACATTGACTTTAGGAGGAGAATAGCCCTGATTTCAATCGTTTTTTTTTTAATGTTCGCGTATAGCTTTCATGTTATAAATAAAAATTGACCTTAAATTCAAGATGGCGATTATGTAACGGATCGAATACTACGCAAAACAAAACTTGGACTGCCAGTGACCCCCCCCCCAAAATTTGCGAAAGAAAGTTGTTACTTGAATTTTTTTTCGGGTCAAATCCTAATCCGATTGGGCTATTGTGGCATTACGTAAAATCATTCATGCGTATTTTATGTTTCTCGGTGTAATAAGATGCGTTTCTTCACTCACAAAACTAGTTTAGCTTATGAATCGGTTTGCGGAGAATACGTATGTGTTTAGAAAAACTTTGGTATAATAAAATTTGTATGCGCTTCCTATGAACTCCCCATTTGGTGATGTAAAACAGATCTACACTTAACCGGCAGTGGCCGGACGACCAGGATCCCCGTCTTATCTCTAATTAGAATCTTCTATGTTTGTGTCTTAACATGCTTAAACTGTCACTTAAAGTTGCATGTATTTGTGTAATATGTATATTTAAGTGGATATTATGCAGTAGGCCACGAGCATTGGAAGTAAATGGTGAATACGAAATTAGTTTTCTGGATTTTATCGTCATTTTTCTATCGATAGATTGATATCGTATTTTAGTTATCGCTCTACTACAATCTGGATTCTAAATAATAGAGCTTAAGTTTGCAGAATACTTCCTGCAATGACAATAAATTAACGGATATTTTTTGCCTGCTTTTTTTTTCGAAGGTGGAATGTTGCGGAGATAATGTGAACTAGTTTACTAGACGAGAATTTAAATTATGTTCATCATATTGGAATATACAGGGTGGTCCGTAAGTAATGGGCCAAACTGAAATGGAAATATCTTTCAAATTATTGCGAAAACTTATTTTTTACATTTCAACTTTACCACCCTGTATCTTTTTTATTATCAATATTTTATTGAAGCAAGTTGCGTCAGATCGTAATATTTTGAGGCCGACAATCTTCCATTTCAGTTTGGCCCATTACTTACGGACCACCCTGTACAATACGAGGGTTGCCTTCCAAGTATTGCTCAGTTGGGTTGAGGAGTCAGTGGAAAAATGGAATCGTAAAGACAGTTGTCTCAAAAAAGTGCCTTGTCAAGTTTGCTTCTGTTATCGTTAGTGGCTATCTACGCAACGATCCAAGAGCAAGTCCACAGTAACGGCAATTACCCAGGAAGTCGTGACCTGATACAAGAAGATCATGTTACATATAGTGAAATTGGAGCATCATTGGGCATTCCAGAGATCACAATTCGGAAAATTGTACCTAAAGTTATGATAATAATTCAATTTTTTTGTAATGAACATATTAATATAGGATTCTTACGATAAAAAGACGATGATGTCATTTTTAGTTACTTCCTGCTTATCAGAATAAATATCAATTTACCAACCGTGAATACAATTTATCCTAAACAGCCAGGGCAATTTACAGCTATTGGGTTGACAAAACTTTAAGACGTTGTCAAAAAAACTAATGAAATTCCCTAGTTTGTTTTGACGTTTATTGGCATTCGATCATCGTCTAATATTCATACAACAATCAATTAAGTATAGGGACCCCAAGACTACCAACGGTATAAACTGGATCTCGCAAGGAGGCTTGGCGGTTTTTCTAGGAACTTAAGCAATAATGATGAGATCGATTGTGCCATAGCGGAGCGGGGCTCGAATATTGTCTCGTCTTATGAAGAAAACTGCGCCGAAAAAACGAGGAAGGAGGGTAAGGGCCACAAATGGTGGAACAAGTCTCTGGACTCGCTACGGGAACATACCCGGCACCTATTTAATAGGGCTAGGAAGACAAAGTCGGATCTGGATTGGGAGCAATACCGCCAAAAACGAAATGAGTACAAGAGTGCGGTCAGGTTGGCTAGGAGAGATGCCTGGCGGGCCTTCTGTGACGATATCGTCTCGGTACCTCAAATGTCAAGGCTGCGCCGGATCTTAACAAAATCACCGGACAGCGCCCTCCCTAGGCTGCATGGAAGTCGAACCGGGTGGTTTCACCGAAACCCCGGTGGATACCTTGCAGCATCTACTAGAGACACACTTCCCCGGTTGTGAGGGAATCGAGTGGGAGTGTCCTGACATGGGATATGTGGGCATACGGCGACCATGTAAAGAGGACTATCTTCTAGCAAAAGAAATAGTCACATACGAGCAGAGTACTTGGGCGATACGGTCATTCAGACCGTACAAGTCTCCGGGAAAAGACCAAATCTTCCCGGCTTTGCTTCAACAAGGCTGGGAGGTCGTCACAATTTTGGTGCATATCTTTCGGGCCTGTTTGGCACGCAGGTATGTCCCTGAACAGTGGAGGCAGGTGAGAGTCGTCTTCATACCCAAGCCGGGTCGGTGGCTAAATCCTTTAGACCCATTAGTCTAACAACATTGCATTGCACAACAACCAACATGCTTTCAGGTGTGGCAAGTCAACTGAAAGTGCCTTACACCAACTGGTAACCCAGGTGGAGTCCCTGTTATGGCCCCTGGAGACACAAGCAGACATCCATTGAAAAAGGTTGTGGCCTTTATTAGAGGGCTCGGCTTCATGGATGTCTAGGTAGCAGGAATGTCACAATAGGCCCGCCAGTGGCCTCAGTGCCGGAACCCTGGCTTGAGTTTGTCCAGGACAAGGCTCGCCTGCACATTTAGTAGTAGTAGTAATATTTACAAAATTTCTTATGTGTTTTTAAATTCATTGTTTCTTCAAGATTAAAAGGATCTGCAGTGTATAGTTAATAAAATGCACAAGCAGCTGAACAGTAAATGTCAAGAGCATCTTTGTTAAGCTATTTTTAACGAGAATGCCTAAATGGGGGCAGGTTTCTCCCGCTTACTGCTGTAGGAGAGGTAAGTAATATAATATACGCTATTTGTATTCATTATTATTAATAATATTGTAACATATTTAAATGTGATGATTGAATGTGTTCAATGTTAGGTTGGGTTAATTAAATTTGATATATTATTTTCCCATAAATTCTTTCTAGTTTTCGTTAAGTGAAGAAAAAAACTACAGCTTGGCAGCATCACAATATTTTGTTTCCCACGTCATCGTCTTTTTATTGTAAATAAACTATTATGTTGATAATTTATCAGAAGTAATTGGAGGTGGGTAGTTATATAAGACAGGTATTTGCATACTTGGAGAGATGGATATGTGGAGAGTTCAGGAACCAGCATCAAATAGCTATACAGCTGTATTTTTGTCATTACTCGTATGTTTTTCGACTAATTTGATTAAATACATGATATTGGAAACAGCGTTTAATTCAAAACAAAATGTGTCCCACACATCTTCATAATTTAGTTTTCATCAACATCATTCAGCTTGTGAATCTTAAATTTATGGAAAATGCAATTTTCCTTCAACCTCACCACTTGCGTGTCCAGCTTAAATCACACAAACAATGCAATAAAAACTTCTGTATGGTATTCTAGTGTGGGGCAATGCCAGTCACTGCTTGCTACAGAGGGTATTTGTCTTACAAAACCAGCTGTACGCTCCATTATACAAGCACAATATGATGAACCTTGTAAAAAGATATTCAAACAGCTTCAAGTTATGGGTTTGTTCTCCTCAATTGTGAATGAAAATTTAAATTATGTGGAAAATAATAGAAATCACTCCACAAGTCATGCAGACATACATAATTATTATGATACTGGCTCAATCATCAAATTTTCCCAACAAGAGTAAGAATGAACAAGTAGGTACCAGGCTCTGGGTATTCGATTTTTTAATGCACCCTCTGAAGAAATTCTAAACTTGCCTACAAAAATATTTTGAACCAAAATAAAAAGTATGTTGAAGGATATGTGTCTATACAATATTAACGACTATTTTGAAGAAGTTACACACGTCACCTAAGTAAATATTTTTGAAAATATGTATGTGCATTATTTAAAATGTTAAAACTTTTAACTGTGAATTGTTGGTGTTGAATGTTTTTTTATCTATATGAATTGTAATGATGACCTTTTATAAAGGAGAATAAATATTTCTATTTCTATTTCTATAGTTTGGAATATCTATTTAAAGCTAAGCGGTAACCTCAAGGGGCAACGAAATAAAAACGATAATGAACATCAGTCCTAATCTAAATGAGATGGCAAAACACACGCATATGCGCTTGCCATTAGCAAGTCAAGCGGTTGCATAGCAACGATTCGTTTTTGTCCAATTGAGTTCGTTCGGAGTACGCGGTAATATTATTTTCGCACAGCACTGCAGGATTTAAAAGAATCCCATTGCATCTTTAGAAAAATGTTTCCTCCGATGTTATTAGACAAAATTCAATTAATCGTACAAATAAAGGCACCAACGTATAATCATTATGAATATAACTTTTTTTATGATGAATTGTCGCTAAATCTAATCTTTTTGGCTGCATTCCTTTCATATCTTCACCCTTGTTTGCCAAACTATACTTACTGCAATTAGCGATAAGCAATTTCGAAATAGCACGCCTATGGAATTAGCAAACATTACATGCAAAAAGCATCTTAATTAATAGACCATTTACCAACAATTACTGTCAATAACAACAGATATTAGTTGTTGAAATTTCATTGAAACAATATGTTCTTTCACCGCGCTTAAACATCTTCGTCTAAAAATGTTTTATGCTTATCATACTGCAATAATGATCGCGGGCTGACGTTTGACCCCATTCTATGACGTTGAGATGAAAGATACGAAAAATGATAGTCAGTTTTGCAATAGGAATGCATGGCTTGTATTATAGCTATTAAAATTATAATAGAACGGGTCATACTGTAAGTTGGTTATAGACCTGAATGTATATCAACCTTAAAGCTCCGCTCATTATGCCGAATAAAAAAAATAATAAGATCATCGACAGAAAAAAATGTACGTCGCAAGTTTTTTTATTTTTTCTTATCAATTTAATTTGCAACAACAACTAAGGGTGATCATTAGCGGTTGATGTTAAGCAAAGGTTTTTAAATTGACAATACATATTTGTGTCTTTTAGGAACTTTTGCACTTTTGACCCAAAATATTCAACGAGGTGCACTGAGAAGTGAGAATTTGTCTTTCCTTGTTGTTTTTAAGACAATCTACTAGGAAATGCTGGACACTGAACTGTACGTTTCAACTGAGTAGGTAGTAGTAGTGTGGTAATAGTTTGGAATATGAAGCTTCAATGACATAAAGAAAATAACAAGAAAACATATTGATTTATTGATCCGACACCAGCTTAGCTCAGCTTAGAGATCTCAGCACCTCAGCCTTAAGGCTTGTGCTCTTAGTTGTGCCGTGTATATAAAGAGTCCAGTAGCCCTGATCAGGCTCAACTGTTTTTTCACTAGGTCCTCCTTGGACAAGTGCACCAGTGTGCAGGAAACATCAACAATCATTATTTTCTCTGGGTATATTAGTAATCTCACATTTTGGTAACCTCTGTGTCTTCTGATTTGATACATATGGTTAGTGACCTTTGAACCCGCACGATAAGAACGCCTTTGCCTATACCTGATCATCTGACATTTTCACATGCAATATTGTTCAATTTATCTCGAAATTTTTACGAGTAAATGCTGAAGGCAATGCTGTAGAATCAGTGCTACCAATCTCTCCGAAATTGCGAAAATAAACAACATTAAAGTGAATATGAACATATATTTTTGCTGTCAGTTAATTGATTTTTTGATTGGTTTGGATGCACTGACATTAATTATTCGACAGAATGTCAGAGAGATCGTTTGCAATAACAAAACATGACAGATGTTTTACATCATTGCCACGTTGTATTTTTTTCCAATAGTTGGCATAAAATTAGGTTGATAATTTGTTTATTGCATAAGATTACATTCAACTCAAAAATAAGACCAGAGATTATAAAATTTTGATAATTAAATACATAAATTTCAAGATGTCCGGAAAAAAAAGGACTATAAAATGCGAATGAAATGAAAACGAGAAACCAACACAAGAAATTCTGATAAAATCGTCTGGCAACCCCGGACACGGCAGTCAACTTTTGGACCGTAACTTCCCCCTTCATATGATTAATTATTCCATTTACACTTTGGATATTTAGATTCTGTTCAGTGGCTGCAATTGTTACTACAAATGTCAACATTGCAAACTTATCGTAAATAAACTGTATTTATAAAATTACAATAAAAATGGCAAATTTACTTGTGAAGCAAAAAAAATGGTGTTAATTGGAGGAAGTTACAAAACATATCTATAGAGAGGCAGCAAATATTTTTAATAATAAACATCCGCATGAAAATAATGAAATTTATAAGATAAAAAATCACCAAGTCTGAGTTTTCATACCAAATGGCTGTAATTGCATACACCGAGAGAAGAGTTATTTATAGACAAATAAACTGATTTGTTTGAAACTAACATCGCTTATTCATTATTGAGAAGCCATATTAACGTGAAAATATTGGGAAATTTTGATATAAAAAAATGATTTATTCGAGTGTAATTTCTTTAATGTAAAAAAATTTGTTCTCCTTTATGCACACCTTCATACAATTGTTCTTCAGAAACTATAAAAGTTTACGAAGCACAATATAATATTTTGTTATAAAATATAAGGATGCTATTCGGGTAAAAATTGTTTTCATTACCCAGAAGAAAACCTAGCATCTTCAATAATATTCCATCACTTTAAAACAATGAATTAAATATTCATAGTAAATCATTTGAAAGTTTTGACAGAAATTTACTTTTTCAAAATAAGCCTATAGATTATTAGCCTCAAATAAGATCTACTTTATACCGAAAAAATAAGTATTTCAGTGTAATTGTACATTTATTGTTACGAGAAAAAAAACTTATTTGCTACAAATCACATATTTCTTCACCCGTAAGAAATCACATTAGCCTACAAATTATGTGGCAATTGAAACAAAGAATTCTCACCCCACCCTTCCCTATTATTCAGTAACGGTCACCACCTGTATACGTTTGGCGTCAGTCTGCATGTGAAATCAGATCAGTTTTTGCAATTTTACTAATTATTTTGTTTTTTTGAAGTACGTGGTTGAAGTGCTCTGGACAAAAATAAGTTTAATAATAGAATGAATGGATTGTTAAACTCATGGCGATTACAAGAATTGTGAGATATCTTTGAAGGTAAGGAAATAAATGACAATTATATTCAAGTAGGTAGAAGTATTAAGCAAGCAAAATATACCTCAAACGTACACATTTCTCAATTAAACCTGTCAGATCTACTTCAAGAACTCCAAAAAACTACTATGAGGAAAGCATTAATGAGCACAGGATAGACGACAAATTAAATATTAGTTAGGACATACGGAAAATCATATTTATTTGACATAATAAGATTCTGATTGTCACAAATGAATCGTTTTCTCGCTGTATTTGAATTCAACTTATAATTCAAAATAACTTTACTACATAACATTCTTTTGTATTGTGAAAAATGGAGGTACCTACTTTACTCTTGAATGATATTTCTATTTTCATACCAACCTCGTTTATGCCTTGCAATTATGACATTTTTCATCAGAAATGATTTTTTTCCATTAGACCAATAATAATAAAAAATTTTTCCATATTAAGTTTTCAACGCCCTTTTGCAATCTGATGAACGATTCGGCAGCGCAGTTTTCGGGAAAAGTAGGTTTTAAATCACATGAAAAGTATAATATACTTTTTTGATGAATTTATATAAAGTTTATAGAAACATCAATTCACTGCCTGTATCGTAACATTTTGTCTAGAAGTAAAATCTTTCTCCGAGGCAGTGTTGTAGGAGTGTGCTCCACTTCTTGCTGATTTTTACACAAGGAAACCTGCACGTTTTTTCCAATATAATGAATAGTACCTACCTGCAAGTGAACAAATCATAAAATCTCATTAATAATAACAGATTTACGCCTTAATTGCCCAGTGTTTAATCTAATCATTTATCAGCGGGAACTATTACTCGGTGGAGGTATGTTTACAATAAATATGCTAAAAGTACAAAGTAGGACAATCCAAAGTGAAAGGAGGTATACATTTTTCACACAGCTAACTCGAAATTTTATATTATTGTTAATAAATAATACTTTTTGCTATTCTTAGATATTATTATTAATCCAATCGATGGAGTGAAATTTTTCATGATAACGAAAAATGATTAGGAATTGCTAGGATCGATTTTAAACTTTTTGGAATTTGTTTTGGCCACTGATCACGATTCTTGCCTTTTTTTCGGGCCGAGATGGGAAACTCATGTTTGACTGGGTCCTCAAACAGTACCCAGACAGTGTTGGACTCATCCCCACGGAGATGCCTACCAACCAAACCCACCTCAAACTCGCCGTTACTCCCGCCTTGGAATCACTACCCTAGCATACGTCAAGACGGGCGGCGGTCCCTCACACACTCTCCATCATCTTCTTCCTTCATCACTCCTACCTCTCTCATGCCATAGTCACTCCCACCTTCTCTTCCCCTAATCATGCTCTCTACTACGCCACTTATCTCCATCCATTCCTCCTCGTCCCACACCATCCTCCACTTCACATCTCTCGCACACTCCAGTTTCTCTTTTCCCAATCTTGTGGAGGTAACCTAATCTCGACCCATGCCCTGTGAGCACTTGCGTCAAGAAGTAGTTCACCTCTCCAAATTTCGGGTCCACCCAATTTCTCTTGCTCCCAATCGCTCCTTTTAGCGCGCCCTCATACTCATCCCACCTTCTCTTCATTTCCTCATCCATCCATTTCTGTACTACCTCTCTGCTCGCACCCCTCCAGCGTTTCTGTCTGGCTCTAGCCATCAAGTCCAATGTATAGGACCGTGACAGCACTGCTGCTTCCAGTCCACCCACTGTCCTGTACGCCTGCACCACCCTCAGAATTATTCCTCTCTGCACCCGCAGGAGTGGTCTAACCCTCGCTTCCACCCCTGCTTTCTCACCCCACACTTCCGCGCCATACAGCATACTCTGCTCCACCGTCCTACCAATTATCCTCCTCTTCCATTCTCCCGGTCCCTTCACATTACCCATCAATCACGATTCTTGCCTTGGAGAAATAAAAAACCAACTGTTTATATTTAAAATTTTTACAATCCAAAAATTCTACATCACATTTGAATTCAGCAGAATAAATATCTTATTGTTCAGCTAAATGGCAGCTGTCAACTACCAAAATTGTACATTGCTCATCAAAATGCAAATAAGTGACATGAAATACACAAGAATTTGCACTTTTTTAGCAATTTTCCCTTTTTGATTTAACAGCTTGTTGACTGCTGTCAAGTTTCGATATTAAATATTGGACATTTATTGATCATTTGTCAGCTAGTTTTTCTTTAAGTGCCCAATATGGCGTGAACTTATTGAGTATCAGTAGGGGTATATGTACCACTTTTTACAATAGGATAGGTATTTCTTTTTTCAAACATCCAGACTAAATGACAACTATGGTTTGGATAAAAAATAGAAAACTTATAAAATAGTTTTTCTACGCCCATGTCTGTGCATAATAAGCATTATTGATCTGAAGAAAATCCGCACTGGGTAGAGGAAGTGCATCTTCAAGGTAGATGGAGTCTTAATGTTTGGTGTACTATAGTTGACGGAAAGATCGCAGGTTCATATTTCTTGGAACTTCAAATGGCGATGCATATTTGGATTTTCTGGATAATTGGTTGTCTGTTTTATTGAAAGATATTTCCTTACGAACATGAGGTATGATATTACAGCATGACGGGTGTCCTGCGCACTTTTCCAGACGAATTAGAGATTATTTGAATGTAAGCTATTCAAATGGGTGGATTGGAAGGGTAAGTATATTTTCGGGGCCAGCTAGATATCCAGACTTAATATGTCTGGACTTTTATCTGTGGGGAAGATTGAAGGATTTATCGTACCAAACTCACCAACCACGCGAGACGACATGCAGCAGCGCATTAGAAGCGCTATAAATAGTATATCAACAGCTGCAATTCAAGCAACAGATATGTCAAAGCGTGCTAGATTACATATTTGTGTGGAAAGCGATGAAAAATCAATTTGAACATTTAATTGGACATCAAGTTTTAATGACCAAGATATCTGTATGATCTTTCTTTCCCATGTTTAATTTTAAGTTATAATACAGGGTGTCAATACTATACTCACTTTATGTTTATGCGTTTTTATTTATATCTCCAGTTCGACAAAAGCTATCAACATGCGGTTTGCGCCGTTTTGTTGAGAATTTAATCCAGTTTCATTATAATTCACAATAATCAGGTGTTTCCATTGAACATTTTTTAAGAAAAAAAATTTTGTCCATTCGAAAGTACCCTCTACCTATGACAATTAAAACTAAATTCCATTGTTTTATAGTAGATGTAATCAATTCATCTACACTCTTTCTATTGACACTAATTTCGTTGAAATCGGTTGATTCAAATCAAAGTTGTAGGTATTTATCCACAAACACTTTCCCACTTTCCCCCACCCTTTATTTGGAAAAATAGAATAAAAAGTAGTTGAACAAATTTGTGCGAGATTTAGGCTTTTTTTCAGTTTACTTATTCAACAATGGGTATAATTGGGCATATTTCACAAAAAAATGGTTTTTAAATTTTTCTTTACAGGCTACGCCCTCTAGCGGTTAACCTAGAAACTTAAAAGTAATTTCCAACAATTTCTCTTGTCCACTTTTCTGGAGGAATTTTTTTCCTAAAGTTATAACTGATGTATATCCGAGAGATCGGCTTATTGGACCACCCGGTACAAGGACAGATAATCCGAGTGCTAGATGGCAGGACTCTAAAATGCTTCTTTTGAACAACATTTCTGATGCATGACGACAAATATTATTTCACTATCTATCAAGTATCGAACGTCGATGCAGTTATAATTTATTACTTCAAACTCGTCCCATTTTAGGCTAAAGTGGGCAGCAAATTTTTTTTCGGATATTTCGTAACAAATTAATATCCACTTATTCAATTTAACGACTCACCATATATAAACAATATAATTATCTTGTTTTATGTATCAATAAATTTAAACTATCTCAACATTCATTACAACTCTTATCTTCTATAATAGTAAAATATTGGAGACTTACTAGAGAATATTTTTCATTTATGAAATCTCAGCAGGAATAATTGTATTATTTACGACTTGCCATTTATTTATTTCGCGTAAAATACCATTGGCGTGCATAATTTGAATGGTTTTATGGATGTAACTGACTATTAAGTAGGTAGCAGTAAGGTGTAATTTATTTTAATTTGAATAATCTATATTTATGAATAATTAAAACAAAAAATGTATAATGACTGGAGTTTTATTTACTTTGTCCACGACCACCTAATAATAAGTCAATATTTTACCTCCTAACTAAAGGTATATGGTACCCATATATCAACTGTCGTGAATTATGGTTCATAATACACTGTAGTGTATTATGGTTCATAATTCACGACTAGAGATGGGGGTACAATATGAAATATACTATTAAATCTGTGTATTTTGTTCAGGAAATTTATCTCTGTGATATATATTATTTATAAAATAGTGTAATTTTTAGTATTGATACTTTTCATAACGATATTTTCTAATATTAAGTATTTTAAAACAATATATTTATAACGGTACGTTGTATTGATACTTTCTACAGTATCGCCCATCTCTATATATGTCAAATTATTTGAAGTAGCTGCCACAACATTTTGAGGTTAGTAATATGCCAAATCGCTACTGACTTTTATTAATTAATAATTAAATTAAGTGTCGTGGACAAAGTATAGTATTCTACTCGCAATTTATGGCCATAATTCACATGGGTGACTTGCGCCCCTCGCCTGCGGCTCGTGACACAAACGTCACCCATCGTGAATTATGGCTATTATAAATTGCTCGTTTAATAATATACTATTATTCACAGTTTCTAGCAAATAAATTGTTATTTTAGTAAAGCGTGTAATATATGTCAAAGATATAATACTATTATAACGCCTTGCGGAATCTTTCATAAATAAAAAACAAAGAAGGTTCAGAGGAGCAACAACTACTTCCCCATCTACATGCCACGAAGGACATTGATTGAAGATAAACCAAACCTCGTTCAACTTTGAAGAGCTCTGTAAGGCATTATAACAGTATTATACTGTATGTATGTACTCGTATATTGGGGTGACATTCTCTGATACCTGAAAGATCTTGTGCCCCTCACTTTTACTCAGTTTCCGAAGAAAGTCTGATATATAAGTGGCTCCTCTAGTTCTTTTTCTCGAAGGAATTTAAGGATATCTGCAGGCTTCAACTTAGGTCTTTTCTATCCCATAATCTTATAATGTCGTGTCCTGTCGTGTCGACATAACAATGGAATATTTAACTGAGACTCACCGAATTGAGATTTTAATGATGATCGGGTACGAGGATAACTGCAGAAGTCAAGTTGAAGTGGCAAACTTATTTAATTACAGGTATTCCGAATTGCCTAATATTTCACAAAGTACTGTTTTCAAAATTCATGCACAATCCAAAGAACCTGGACATGTCAAACCATTGAAAAGAAAACCACACTTCGTTGAAGATGATGTGAAAGTGGATATTTTGTAAAATGTCGAAGAGAATCCAACTTCAAGTACACGTCAAATTGCCCGTGAAAATAATGTTAGTCATACAACTGTTCTAAGATGTCTTCATAAAGAAAAAATGTCATCCCTACAAATCAACTTATGTGCAGGAGTTAACAGAAGACGATCCAGATCGTAGAATGGATTTCTGCGAAAGATTGATGAATAAGCTGAACAGAAATGAGATTCTTTTGGTACCATTTTTTTTCTGACCAATCAACATTCACATTGAATAGAGAGGTGAGCCGACAGAACTGTAGATATTGGTCAGCAGAGAATCCTAATTGAATGCGTGAGACACATACTCAGTACCCTCAAAAAGTGAACGTTTGGGCCGGTATCATAGGCGACCATATTATTGGTCCTATATTTATAGATGGATATTTGACAGCTGAAAAATATTCAAATATGCTTAGAAATGAAGTTATTATTGCGTTGGCAAACTTATATCCCAACGCAATAGATCCTAGCTTACCGACTGAAAATGTTTGGTTCCAGCAAGACGGGGCAACACACCATTATGCTTTAATGGTGAGAACTTATTTAGATGGAAACTTCCCCAATAAATGGATTGGACGAAGAGGTACTATTGAGTGGCCAGCTAGATCGCCAGACCTTACGCCGTTAGATTTTTTTCTGTGGGGTTATCCCAAGAACAAAGTATATGCAACACAACCAACTAGCATTGTAGACCTCAAAGACAGGATAACTATACAGAAATACGGAATATTTCACCTCAAACTTTAAACAAAGTTAAGGAGGAGTTCTATAGGAGACTGTGCTATTGCCAACAACTAGGTGGAGAACATTTTGAGCATTTATTTTCAGGTATTAAAATCAAATACATCAGGTATTTTATGTATTTGTTTAATAGCTGTAAAAATAAAAATTTCACCCTGTATAATTCATAATTGACCATACATTATCCAGTTTGTTGAAATCGGTTCAATGAGAGGATTTCAAAAACATGCAATTATACAGGGTGTTTCATTGAAAAAAAAAATACCGACTATGGGGCATACTTGCGTGAATCACCCTGTACATTTAAATTTATGTTTACATAACGCACAACTCAATTCAAAAGTTGACGTGTCTCGGCATTTTTTATAATTTTCTAAAATAATGACATAAAGAATTTTATTCCATAAGTGGTTTCCACACTGTATAAGAAATAGATTAAACAATCATTTAAACGTTTCGCTTTCGTTTGAAAGCTTTTTTAAAATATATTTATTTTGAAAAATGACACAATGAAGTGAAATATGCACAATTATTTCTATAGAATTTTGTGAGTAATGTATAAATATATACATAAGGAAGTTACACCAAAAATTATACAACTAAGTTCATTGACGAATATCGTCACTGAACGACTTTATACAGATTGCGAAAAAGCTTTTCGA
This sequence comes from Galerucella calmariensis, assembly GCA_910591675.1. Classification (NCBI taxonomy): domain Eukaryota; kingdom Metazoa; phylum Arthropoda; class Insecta; order Coleoptera; family Chrysomelidae; genus Galerucella; species Galerucella calmariensis. The sequence continues at coordinate 14,385 of CAJUYG010003135.1, forward strand.
ACCGTGCGGATTGCACAAGTACGACAAGGAAAATATGAGAAAAACAGCTTAGAGAGAATAATTATTGTGCGCGGTCATCAAAGGCATGTACTTAGTTCCAGAGGCTGGCCGAATGTTCATTGCCCGTCCCCCATTTCAACCGTTGTTGCCATACGCGCAGATTAATTTGTATAAATGATATTTTTGTCTCGTTATCGTTGACTTTCTTTCAAACTCATGCACTATTAGGTAAAGCACTTTCATCCGGCAACATTGTCCTTTACAGAGAGAACTCCCTAGTTGGTGATATTCAGTATGTTCCCAACATGGAAGGAGTGAGGGTGTTGAAGAAATAAAAAAATACAATCGCTATTACGTCACCTGTACATCTCAGAATTCATTTTTGTCAACTTGGTCGTTTCTGACCAATTAAGTTAACAATTAATTTCTAACTATAATAGGATATTATTTTAGCCAGCTTAAAAATAAAACATTATTTCTTGAGAGAACCATAATTCATAAACTAAAAATACCTCCTATAAATAAATTGAGTTGAAAAAATAAAATATGTAGGTACCTGCACCTATCCTAAACATAAAATATAAACTTATTGAGAAAAACAAAATAAGAATCTATTCTAAAGGCAATAGTATATTAAAGTATAAGTGGATATTAAGGTATCTAAAACACGCGCGATTTTTAGAGCACGACGGCGAAGCAAGTGTTTTAGAGACCAGTTATCCACAAATACTTAACGTTATTTTTTTTTATTGGTGCACTTTGAAATTATAAATAGGTACTGATCTATAACTACGACAACAACAAGGAATGGAAATCATAGATGGAAATAAGAACTAAATGTCAAATGGTTGAATTCGTGATGTATATAATAATATTAATAATAATAATAATAATAATAGATTTATTGACCAAGATAAACAAAAAATAATAATCTGATTATTACAATAAGTATAGTATAATTTTGGTCAAAAGGACTACTGATCAGTAAAACTGTTCTTTCTCAGAAGCCTTTACAAAAAAAGAAAAAAAAAGGAACATACTTACTATCTAAATGGACAATACACTTTAATTCCTACGTTATAAGGTTACAAGAGTATGGTTTTAGGGTAGATTTGTATATTGGTCATTGAAAATAAGATTGGTTACTCTTTTTCTAAATAGTGAGATAGGCAATTCTTTTAATTCGTCCGGTAGAAGGTTATAATGTTTCGAGATCTGATAAGTGAAAGAATTTTCAAATTGAGTTGTTCGATGTTTAGGAATATTAATTAAATGTTTCCGACGAATGTTCACATTGTGACCATCTGTCCAAAAAGAGATTTTGTTGTGGAGATATGGAGGGCTCCGTGCTGCTATAACTTTATGAAATAGGCATAGTGCATGAACCTTTCTGCGATTCTCCATATTCAGCCTATTTTCCCTCTGATATCTTCCAAGATTTCCAGGTCATCTTCACCTTCTTCAAAATCCATTAAATCCATATTTTATTGAAATAGGAATTTATCTCGCAAATTCGCAAAAGTACTTCAGTTGATTGTCATATTGACATAACATTAATTAATAATTATATATCTTAAACCCTACCTTATCTGTGAATTAGATTTAACTATTAATTATAGCGTTAATTCAAGAATAAATGTCATGGTGCAAGGAACATTTTAATTTAACCAGTTATTAAAACTTAACCACAACTTAACTAAGACCGGTGCAAATGGCTGTTAAACCCTACCTTATCTGTGAATTAGATTTAACTATTAATTATAGCGTTAATTCAAGAATAAATGTCATGGTGCAAGGAACATTTTAATTTAACCAGTAATTAAAACTTAACCACAACTTAACTAAGACCGGTGCAAATGGCTGGAAATCTTGGAAGATATCAGAGGGAAAATTACTTTTAAGCAACAACTCTTAAAAAAAGATTCCTTTCTTTTTATTTGTGTAAAATCGTTTTCAAAAATCTACAGATCTGTAACTATCTGATTGAGCATTAAACTTCTCCTCAATCTTTGTCCAGGCCTGTCCCTTATCCTTCCAGCTTAACGCACCTGTTTCCTTGCATTCTATTATGTGCTTGTAGGTACTTTCAAACACATCATTTTCTCACTTGGAAAAAAGAAGGTTGTTGATCCTTTCCTCTTTCCGCTCATTTTGAAAACTCCTACCTTTTGTTTGGGTAATTTTACAAATATAAATATCTAATAGTTGTCATATTTGACACCACTATTACCAACAAAATTGCTGTTCTTCAAATTATTCCTAAATGTCGAGATACCAACTTGCACCTAACAAATAATTTACTAACCAGTACCTTAACCACAAATGGTGCAAAACACTTCACTTTTGATCAATGGATAAAGTTAATCATGAGTTACTAAAGCCGAAAGATAACTGCAACCGGTGCAAACAGCAGTTAAACCCTACCTTATCTGTGGATTAGATTTAACTATTAATTATAGCGTTAATTCAAGAATAAATGTCATGGTGCAAGGAACATTTTAATTTAACTAGTAATTAAAACGTAACCACAACTTAACTAAGACCGGTGCAAATGGCTGTAAGAAATTCTCGTTACCGTAAAGAATAGGCACCTAATTCTACGATTTTTGAATAATAGGTGCGAAAAATGTGTAGCTATTGATATTTAATCCAATCATCACCATCATTTTCAAATTGAGAAGTCGTATGTTAATTATCTATACCTCCTTTTTATAGAGTGTTCAAAGTGCTAGGACTCTAAACGTGTTAAACACGAAGTACTTATTATTAACAAAAATCAGTACGTCGAATCTATTGTTCCCCACGAGCTATTAGAAAAATTCATAATACCTAACAAGCAATAAATGATGAAGCTGAAGTTGTTATTTCCACTCGTGGTTTTCCTAAAGGTGGTTTATACATCGTTATGCGTTTGAATCGCGGCGGTTTTTAAGGTTTTATCACCTTTGGCTCATTGCGGATAATTAATTGTACTTTAGTATTTAGCGCAGTCGTTACTGAGCATATCTCGTGATAAATTGATATTCCTTTTATTTATAAGGATATATGGGCGTGAAGAAGTCACCATAAATCACTGATGAGATAATGTGGTTCTTACAGATATATATATATATATATATACAGGGTGGTTCGTAAGTAATGGACCAAAGTGAAATGGAAGATTATTTGCCTGATAATATTACAATCTTACGCAACTTTCTCCAATGAAATATTGATGACGAAAAGATACAGGGTGGCAAAGTTGAAATGTCAATGTACTCTGTATTATTTTTACATAAAATTGTACCGGGTGTCCCAATAAGAATGGCTCTCGGCTATATCTCGGGAAATGTTCATAGTAGGTCCACCGCTAGAGGGCGTAATTGACGTTTAAAATGCAAATTTTTTCAAAATTTACCCAATTAAGGAGCATATTAAATATTATGATCAGATTCCTCGACAAATTCTGCATATTTTTAATGCAGCAAGTTTAAGTCTATCTCTTCAAATAAGGGGTGGGAGAGTGTTACGAGAAAACGCTTGTAATTCCGGTTCTGCTTGACCGATTTTAATAAACTGGATGTTGTTTGAAAGAGCTTTTGTTGAACCATCAAAAATTGGTAAATATGGAGCCATCTGATCTATAACATGGATGCTAGAGGGCGTTGTTTTATATTTTTTTGTATATTGTGTTTTCTCGTATCAATTTTAAATGGAAACATACAAATTGAAGTAGGTCTTTGAAAAGTAGACTAAATTGGTATTAAAACACTACAAACCGCAAGGCGACATCTCTTTCCTATCCTGAGATATTGTAAAAAACAGGTCCTGCGAATAATACGAGATATCCTTAGCATGTGCCTAGCATCTACACTAGCACATGTATAGGAGATTAATAGCACTCGGATAGGTATATAATATATACGCCGATAGCACATGCCTAGTATGTACTGTATATCAGAAGGCCTATAACTGGAAAATGCGTAGCATGTGAAAAGGATGTGCTATCACATGCTTGTTGGCACTTTGATCTTTTCAGTGCTGGGTACATACTCAGCATCTTATAGGAACATATTTCATCACATTCTATAAACCTGACCAGCATGTGACCAGGGCGCAACACAATCTATTTATAGCACTTGTCTTAGTATTATTTGAGAACATGCTTTGCACATCTATGTTCTTTTTGAAAATATTTCACGCATATGCTTAGGATGTCAAATTGCTATGTGGGGTGCTACAGTTTTTCAATTATATAAGAATGTTTTATTCATTTTCAAGCGATGTGCTCGGCGATGTCTTAGTAAATCAAAATAAAATATCGATGAAAACCGATATTTGCCCAGCAAAAACAAATACAGTTTAAAATATGAATTACGATTTAGGTCGCGCTGTATCAAACACCCAAACTCGGTTTAATAATAACTGATGTTTTTCGTTTGTTCAGTGATAACTACTTATATGTTTCTCATTCTTATCATACCGAAAATATAGTTAAAATAATACCCTTCTTGGTGTGCGTCATCGATTGTGACGTATATCCGGGTTTTCGGCATGTCGTTTATTTTATTTGCTATATTGACATAAAGCTAACCTTAAATTTGATAAATAAGATCATCAGGATTGTATTTAGCCAAATTCGAAAGGGCTATGCAATTAATAATTACCAGCTTCTTTTTCCAACTGAAAATACTTGAGAACTTTCAAAATGCTTATGTTTTTTTGTGTATTCATGCTTATTTTTGTATTATTCATATAAATAAAACCATAAGATTAATATTCACTTTTCATAAATAATAATTGACCGTAAACATCAAAGTACAGACCTGTCAAGAACTGTCAGTGTGACAGTGGAAAAAGACGTAAGACGATACGAAAGTAACGCCTTCATAGTATTTTAAACTCTCGATTGATAGGTTGAGCTTGAGCGTCATCTAAACATCAACCAATCAAATTTTTGTAAGTCAAAGATTAGGGTTAACGTTTGTAATACATTTAAAGGGTTCATTATTGTGATATTTTGATTAGGATTAATCACAGACCTGCCTTTTTTTCCATTTCTTCCTACGTAATGTGTTAGAAAGACATTAACAATCGATGACGCACACCAAGAAGGGTATTATTTCAACATATCATCGAATCAAAGGTAACTGGTGAAAACATGACTAATGTATTCGCCGCCATTTTATGTCCAGTTTCAATAAAACACCAAATTATTTAATGGAATTATATTATGCTGTGTGGATATGTTTTTAACTAACAACATGATAATAACCTAGGTAAGGCGAAGTGAAGGAATGTAGCAATAATAAATAAATGAAAGGCCTGGCGAAAAAAATTCGTAATAACATTACGAGAGTTAATTAATGCAAAGTCATTTTTCGTTTACTAACAACGAATGCCTCTAATGTGTCTTATTGATATGATTATACTATTTTATATTGTACTCATATCACATATCACATATCCTACACCAAAGTTTGAATGCTCAAGATTTCGATACCAGGTTGGATTTTGATACAAGAACTGCTGCTGTTTTCTCTACCCGTCAGCGATTGATTTCATGCATTGAATATTATAGACGACATCTCGAAAACATCTAGAGCGGTACTAATTACGTACCCAGTTATTCATTAAAGGTTTCAATTGTTCGATTTATCACATTATTTAAAATTTGTTCTTATTGCTGGTAGCGACAGCATTACGTTTAGGTAGGTAATCTAGTGGAAACCATAACATTAGTATGATAACAGTTCAAATTACTGCAGACCAATGTAAGATCTTTTCATTCAGGGTAAATTTAATAATTTCTGTTAACGCGAACCAGCCTTCTAGACGTTGGAAGAACAAAACCCGCCATTTACTTGTTTCTTACGATATCTTATGATAGAGAAGAGATATCGCCTTGCAGTTTGCAGTGTTTGATTATTAGTTCAGTCTACTTTTTAAAGATCTACTTGAATTTGTATGCTTCCATTTAAAATTGTTACGAGAAAACACAATATTTAAACAAAATTAAACAGCGCGCTCTAGCATTTATGTTATTGATCATACTGCCTAATATTTGCAAATTTTCGATTGTTCAATAAAAGCTTTTTCAAACATCATCAAGTTTATTAAAATCGGTCTAGCAGAACCGGAATTACAGGCGTTTTTTCGTAACAAGGTCCTCACTCTCCCCCACCCCTTATTTGAAGAGATAGACCTAAGCTTGTGATATTAAAAATATGCAGAATTCGTCGAGGAATCTGATTATGATATTTAATATGCTCCTTAAAAGAGTAAATTTTAAAAAATTTTGTATTTCAAAATTTTTTCCCGAAGCTGTACTATGAACGGTTCCCGAGATATGGCCGAGAGCCATTCTTATTGGGACGCCCAGTACACCTAAAATTAGACTGTAATGATCTAGTTGCCATGTTAGATTATCATGTTCCTAGATTCAATTCCCGCCATAATCAACTGTTTTTTCAACGAACTTATTGAACTAATATACAAATCTTCACCTCTACAGTTTCTTATTGAAAATTATTCTAATATAGAAAAATCTATTGACATTTTAAACTGCAGCCAATTGTCAATTAGACGTTATTGTTTAGAAACCTAAATCTATCTTACATGCGAAACAGATTTTAATAACTTTTTTTTTCTCTTTCGTTCTATATTTTGATTTCAATTGGTGCTAATTGAATTTATGATAATATATATATGTAGTTTGAGCATACATAATTGTAATGGTTTCTTATATATAGTGATCGTTTTTTTTTGTAAATTATCGTATGTTATTTATCCAAAACTAGTACTAACCTTATCCTGTAAATTGGGTACATCCCGTAAGATATTGTGAATAATTAAAAATGTTTTTTCTCAGTAAATTGGGATGATTTTGATATACAAATGTAAAAATTTGAAGGTAGTGGTTTCAGGGCCTTGGAAATCATAATGTTTCGATGTATTTTCTAGAGGGCACCACAAAAGCTATGTTGTTGGTGTAACTGTGCGATTAACTTATTTATCGTTAACGGTATTCCCCTATTTATTGAGAAGAAGAGAAGCGCTGTGCTGTCAGCAAATTTATCATCAGCTAAAATTAATGATTTGCTATAATATAGCAAGAAAATTAATGATTTGCTATAATTTTGCCATAACTTTCCTCAAAGAGGCTGCTTTGAGGTAACAACCCTCCGTCTTCGTCGTCGGGTTGTTACCAAGCAATACGTTTTCGAAATCTATGACAATATTATCGCAAATTATGAATGTTCTTGCTATATTATAACTGATAATAAATATTCTGACATCATCGCCTACTAACATTACCGTTTTTGTGCTAATAGATGAAATAAAAATTATGTCGAGGAGCCTAAAAATGCGAATATCTCGAAGACTAGTAACTTTTTAGACTGATGATAGGTATACCTTTGTGTCGCAAAAATGATGTAGTTTTCATATTATCCAATAAATAGAGGTATACCGTTAACCATAAATAAGTTAATCGCACAGTTATACCAATAACATAGCTTTTGTAGCGCCCTCTAAAAAATAAATCGGAATGGATAACATGTTATGGTTTCCCAGGCCCTGAAACCCCTATCTTCAAATTTTTACGTTTTTTTATCCAAAATCTTCTAATTTACTGAAAAAAATAATCTTTGATATTTCAACTTTGTCACCCTGTATCTTTCTAATTATCAATATTTTAATAAAGGAAGCTGCGTCAATAATGGAAATAATACCAAAGTGTATCAACTCTTTAAAGAGTTCAATTTCCAGCTTTCGAACCACTACGTGTTCATTTTCAAGGACTGAAAATGTTAAATAAAAAAATTATATAGCAGAAAAATTAAATAATAATAATACTTAAATATAATTTCTAAATGAAATTAGAGGTAAATATAGAATTAATAGTGATACATTGAACATTTGTATATAAAAAACTCAAAAAACAATGTAATATAAAAAATGTTTCTGAAAGATGTATAAATGGAATTGTTTAAAAATTCGCCATACTAATTCGTTTTTTCGAATAATTTGAATTTTGTTTTTCAAAATCCAAAAGATATGCATATATTACACTTAGATTATTTAGATCAGTTTTTTTGTTGATACAATTATCCTCTTGAGATTTATAAGATATTTTTAGAAATATTCGTTTCTCATAATTGATTTCTCTCGATAAAATTTTGCCATCTCATAATTCATTAGGTACATGGCCTTCAGAGAATACGTGTTCAGCAAGTGCACATTTCTCTGGAGGAAGTTTGTTGTCACTTTAATGAGATGTTATTCTATTAGTGAGGGACCTTTTAGACTTACTAATGTATTTCTCATCACAATTTTTGCAAGAAATTTCATAAACTATGTTAGGTAATTTATTATTAGGTGTTTGTATTCGATTTTACTAAAAAGGAATGGATTGTTGGTTGTTTATTTGCAATTTTCATATTATGTTTCTCAAAGATTCCGGAAAGTTTAGGTGTGATTGTTTTTACATATTATGTAAAGATACGTAAAATGAAATGATATTAGGTATTTATAGAACTGATGTCATTATATCCTGTGTTCCTTACCTTTAGAAATGTACACGTAGTGGTTCGAAAGCTTGGAATTAAGTTCTTAAGAGAGTACACTTTGGTATTATTTCCATATCCCCACAAAAACTCCTATTTAACAAATTGTTGGTAAATATTATTGTCTCCTCAAATTATACTATAACACATTGTAGTGATTTCAAAATATATTTTATATTCCACCACCACATATAAATAAAAATACTTTTAATTTTTTCAATTTATTTTGTTACAAATTTTCTTTTACAGGAGAAGGTTCATACAAAAGAAAACAGATAAATACAGGGTGTTTCATTGGGAAAGGACCCAACTTCAACTGTAGATGGGTATCACTTTGGTGCTGCCAAAAACCTATATTTAATGTTTTCTCTGCACTTTATAACCGAAATACAGGGTGTTTTTTAAACTTATCCTATTTCTTTCGAGCCTCATAACTTCCGAGTTACCCTGTATATTATTTTGAAATTTGGTAAACGTGATAACCATTACCTAAAAACTCCATCAAAAGCATCTCCAAAAAGATAATGCAGGTCCGGCTCAACAAAAAATCTCAAAACTCGTCTTTCCTAAAAACAACACCCTGTATAGAGATTTTTTGAATTGCTCTTTCTAATGGGAAAGAGTATAACAAATTGAATCTACTATCCCCTTCTCATTTTTCCGCAGACAATTTTACTACCAAAAATTTACCGTCAAAGTAATAATTTATGCACGTTTTGGGTGTTAACAATGGTATCGGAAAGGTTTTTTTATTATTTTTCAGCTTAAAATGAAATCTATTTAATGCATCTAGAGAAGCGTCCTAGAAATTCAATTGAGCTTGTAAGTTTACGAGTATAGACCACTAAAAAATATGATTACAGGGTAGTACTTGTAAATACTCATTCAATATATTTCGAAC
>CAJUYG010003136.1:0-23808 GCA_910591675.1 Galerucella calmariensis
ATTACTTTTCCAACGGCTATCAAAAGAATTAGGAAAGGCCTGCTTTGTGCATAAAAATTTGTGTAGAAAAGCGTGTTTTGCATAGTGGTTGTAGGAAAAGAATTTTGTGATGAGGATTAATTTCATGAGTATTTTAATTTTTCTTAAATATTTCAATATTGCAAAAATACGCCTTGCAACATATCTATTTTTTGGGATCTTGGCTAAGACGACCCTGCTTTTTTTACAAAAGTAGCCAAACTTATATATTGGATTCCCCGTTAGGTGTCGGGATTGCTGGTTCCGCAGTATATTTTCCATCTTTCCCTATATTCTGCTATCTTCTTTGCTTCCGTCCAAGAAGTTCTTTTTTTCTTCAATTAGGTCACCTATTTCCTAATTTCAGTTTTTTAGGCCTTCCCATTCTTTTCTTTCCGTCCCACCCTGCTGTGATGCCTTTTGGTCAATATAATAAGTTAACAATAATATTTAAATAAAAGACATAAATTCCCTTGAAGCTAATTTCAATAAATCATAAGAACGTTGAATCGTTACATAAATAGAAGTAAGAAGATCGCACGTACGAAGTCAAGATCAGAGCGTGAAATAAACATAAATAGTATTATTTATATTTACTTATGATAAACTTGACTTGTCGTATAAATATGCAAACGATAGTATTAATATTAGTGTTGATGTTAATGTGAAAGTAAGAATATGAATATCACAATTCATAAGTAATAAGTAGTATAATGTATAGTAGTAAGTTTAAGTAATAAATAGAACGTATCCCAGTGCTACAGGTAGTTGCTTTATTCCTGTAAGATGACCCTCCGAGTGACCAGCAACGCCATCAGTTGAGAGGCCGATCCACGTCGAATACCACCCCGTAACAACCACATTACACTGCCTTCCATATTTGTTTAACCATGTTAGGTATCTGCGTTCATTCTTGTCAGGTGTCCGAGACATCTGAGTTGAGTCTGCTTTATTTATTACATTATACAGGATTCACCCTGAGTCTAGCTTTAATATCTTCGTTTTTCAATCTGTCTAGCTTTGTGACACCTTCTATTTTACTCAGTATTTCCATTTCCATCGCTATGATCTTTGATTTTAGTTTTTGGGTGAGTATTCATGATTCACTTCCATACGTTAAGGTGGGTACAAAAATAGTCTTATGAATATTTATTTTGGTTGTTTTGTGAACCTACCCTTTTTTTCAAGATACCCCTTCTAGTGCATTGAATAATTTAGATGTGTTGTATTCTGTTATTTACATCAACTGATTCCAAATTGCCATTACTCTCCAATATGGCTCCTAGGTATTTTAAGCTTTCTGTAGTCTTCATAGTGTATCCATCTTGTAAGAATAGTTCAAATATCTCAATCCAGTGTGCTACCATCCAAATGGGTAATTTCAATTTATAAGGATTATAGTTAACTATTTTCACAGAGTATAATTTCTAACGAGCGCATTCACCAAAATTTAAAACGAGATTATGGCGAAGTCGCTAACATCAAGCATTTCAATAAAAAAATAAAGAATTTAGAGTTTCCGATATTTTAGCAATTTAAGATGTCTTTTGGTGGAGGATATTATACAAGGTGATCAAGTTAAATTGGAAAATTCTGTCGTGTACCTGAATTGAAGCTGTGAATTTTATAAAAATGAATTAAGAAAAATAGTAATAATGAGCTGAAGTTTTTGATTTGTCTCCACAATCGTCTCAGTATGATGAATCAATTTTATTCTATTGTTTTTCTTTTGAAAACTATGTTCTAAGAGAGATTTCATTTTCTTTTTGCAATAAACTCTTATCGTCCCTCATTAATTTCGACTTCATCCTAATTTACCTGAAGGAAATACTTTTAAAAGAAAATTGGAAATTTTCCAACCAACTTTTCCTACTCCCGTTTCAATTATCTACAAACAAAATTAGAAAATGCCAACCAGCAGCTTTTATAAATGATTATTGGACTTATTAATTTTAATCAAACATCTTGAAAAGCAGTCAGCAGTTTCTTGGTATCGGAGGAAATTTTTAATTAAAAATCTCATAAACCAAAGATCGTGTGATGTGGAGGGAGGGGGCTGGGCAGTTGGGTGGAGTTTTGAGAAAATTTGCAAAAGAAAAGAATACGCATGATCGTATGAAGATGTTGTGTAGCCCACGGAACTTTGAATAAAATAATAATGATTGATTAGATTATTGATTGTTAATAGGGTACAAGGATAAATTTTGCTATTTGTGGGAATTGACGCTTTATCAGGCCTCCTAACATCTTGCATGCCTATTTTTTTTTTAAATACAACCTTTACTTTGAAAATCATAAAGTTTGAAAGTCCGCCAAAACGCGCTTTACGTCATTAATATGGCTGCCCCTTCCGTTGACGTCACTCCATTTGTTTGCGTTCTTATTCGTGTATCATGCTCTGAGTTTTTGTGACCTAATTTGTTTCTGAAAGCTTTAAAAATGGATAAAGCCGAAAAAATTCGGTATTCCAAGTATTGCATTGTTCCAGAGTGTAAATCAACGTCTATCAAAACTCCAGACAAAATATTTGTTACTTCACCTGGTGGCGCAAGCAAAAATGCACTTATAAGAAGGGCATTGTGGTTGCAAGCTATGGGTCGAAACAAAGACGATATTTGGACAAATACTACTGCTTTTGTTTGTGAAGACCATAGTTTGAGGTTATGTACCTATATGTCTGGAAATCAACCATGAAAACATTATTTTCTTACGACCACACATCAAGTTTCCCGAAATATGGTTGGTATATATTATATATAATACATAGCTTCTATCGTACTTACGATAATGCATTAACTCCTCTTATTTCCTCTGCATTTAAGCAGCTGTTTGACTATTCAGCAACTTAATATTTTTTTCAACAAGAAACAAGTCTACAGCAATAATTTTGAATTTTCAGCAGCATATATTTTGCATACTGGGTAAAAAAGGTTCAATTTGAACTTGGAGTGATATGTTTACTTTTTTTCAATCATATATAGGTTGTTAATTAAATGCCAAAGTTCAGTTTCATAATAATATACTCATTAAAACACTGCTTTTCATTATGAAACTCAGAAATTAACCAATATAAGTAGGCAGACCCAATATCTTCGGTAGAATGTTTGACAAATTCTGAGAGATTCGTGTTTCAATACAGTTTCAATCTTTTTCGTTAGTCAAAATGGTAGATATCTTCCACTTTTTAAAAGAAATGTCGTGCGACGAAGAGTTTTCTAACACACCTGAAATCGGTGAAAAGTCAAAATATGTATGCCATAGTCTATTACCTAACAAAATCTAGAAAGGTACATGTTAAATTTTATGGTTAATTTATGTATTGGAACGTAGCAAGAGAAGTATCATTCCTTTTTGAAAACGTGTTTCTATAGTGCACTTTGAAAAACTCTAAATCAAATTTAAATCTTCATCTCTCTGGACACATCATCTATTTTAAAAACCCAACTGAACATTGAACATGAATGATTTTAGCGAATATTCAAAATTGCAGGCCTTTTTAAAAAGGAAATCCGGACGAAAAAACTCTAAGACATGCCAGATGCAATACCAGAAACAATTGAAAAAAAAGTTGTTGGATTCAAATAACATGTCTTGTTCGTAGAAAAAATAATATTTGCACTCGCATTAACCATATGAAACTTCTCGGCTTATTTCGTATCCCGGTTAATCCCAACTAACATTTCAATTCGTAAAACCGAAAACTGACTATCTAGTCAACCTTCAAGTCATTTTTACTAGTCGTTGATATACGTTCTAAATACGTCGTTAGCACATAACCACTACCAAAATGGGGAACACATTTGTGGTAACTACAACGTCGTCAAAAACGTTGCAGTGACGGACACAAAGACGTAATAATATCGTTTCAACGACGTCATAATAACGTAATAAAGTAGTAATTCTGACAACATATTTTCTATCCTCCTCGGCGAGACGTGGAACAAAATTTTATTTCTTTATCTTTTATAGTTTTGATCTAAACTCCCTAACTATGGTGGCTTGCTCTACATAACCACAATAATATAATATTGGTAAATAATACAAAGTAAATCACGTTCAATTCAATGGTCCCTAACTTCGAAAACATAAACCGGACATACTTTACTGATAATATGGATACTTTTAGCTCTTAATTTATCATTCGCCTCCAAAATAATCAGTTTTTCTATGGAAATGTCTAGAAATTAATTTCATATCGATAAAATGTATAAAAGGCTTTTCTTACATTCAGTTCGGTCATAAAAATGATATATCAACAATGTTCTGAGCTTAAAAGTAGGTCGAAGTATAATTTCGACAATAATTTTGAATTACACAAAATTGAAAGTGATAATCATTATGGCGTCCAAAAAAATAACAACCCTCAAGTGAAATTCACTTTATGGTTAATTTATTCGGTAATTGTGACTTTGTGACTTTTGAATATGTCTCATATAGGTAAAAAAACCAAAAAGAAATTTTTGAAGTCACGATTTCCAACAAAATACCAATAATCTGACCAAAAAGTCACGAACCTATCAGTAATAAACTGTTGAAACATTTACGTCATAAACACAAGCATTGGCAACTTAACAGTGAAGTAAAATTGGAAACGTAGTTATAACCACAACAATTTTACGTATAAGTGAAAATAACTTATAGGTAATATTTACGTGAAGCTAATGGTGATTATTACCGCAAAAATAAACTTATGAGTAAAAATAATGTATAAGTGATTATAAGAGGAATGTTTTCGTAGAAATAACTTTAATTGTTACTGTTACGTTATAGGTAATACTCTAAGTGAATCTTTCGTATTATTGACCTTATAAATTCACTCTATTGTATGTTCTTACGATAAAGGTATTATTTTCATGGAAAACACAAAATTATTACCAAGGATAGTAGCCTAGTTCCTAAGACTTGAGTATTTAAGACTTAAATTGTTAGTTGGGATGCTTGTGCATTAATAACCATCATCACATGATCGTTGCATAATATACTATTTTTATTGATAGGGATCTAAGGAAATCTATAGAAAACCACCCTTTATTTGTTAATAAAGTATATCAAAGGAAGCAGCTTACTTTTTTTTCAGAGTAGCAAATTTCAATCGTTTAACAAAATTAAGAAAATACCATCACTTTTTTCTCAATCTATCTCCGAACTTATTAATTTTAATTCAATTTTTTAGCGCAGCCAGAAGAATCTCGGCTTCCACTGGGAAGTTTTTTTTTAATTAAAAACCCAGAAACGTTTCAGATCTCCACCAATAAAACTTCCCCAGATAACCTAGTGACAATCAAGTATTTCGATTGGGAGTCGAGGCTTTGTCGCAAGATAGAGAGCCTTGTTCTAATTACGCAATCAAGAGATTTCATTGGAGTCTTCGTTCATGATGGGCGTCACCGTTAGTCTGCTTTAATTACTGGCCGTTATCGTTAGAGAGAAAACGAGGATGATGAAATGAGGTGCGCGGTTACAGACTAAAAGCAGGTCGACGAACGCCTCGAAAAATATCAATACCGGAAAATTGTTTGATACAATTTATCTTTTTTGATAAACCCATAGTTCAACTGAATTATAGTTCACGTGAAATTGTAAATTTTCAAACTTCAAACATATTGAATGAAGTTCTTCAACGAATGCAGAATAATAGCCATTCTACACAAGTAGAAGACTATACTTTCTCCACGACTAAAAAACAACTTCCAATGAGGATCGAACCCTGATCGTCCGCGCCAGAGTCAACCATTTTTACCACTAATAGAGCATATCTATTTTTAAAACTATTTTTAATCGAAGCCCTTACATTAATAAATGAACTTGATTTCGGGAGGCTTACATATTAAATCTTCACTATCGCTACTGTTGTCCATTTTTTTCTCTATATAATACGTAAAATTATAATTATATGATTATTTTGACGTTTCAAACGACGCGCTGTCAGAAGCGATTTGCGTTATTAGGTGTTTGACGTTTGGCGATTTGATTTATTCATTTTAATTCATTCTAGCGTGAATTCTGATAATAATAGAATGTGATTGGCTAACGGGAGTGAATTCTTTTTCATTATTCACTAGTGTGAAGAATTTATATCATTATGCATCTAAATAAGTGAGAATAATTTGTGCGTTATCATTTAGTCGCGGAGAAACACTTTTCTTGTGTGTGTAAGATGTTAGAATACCTAATGAAATTTGTAGTTTGTTTATAACAGCTTGTTCAATTGAAACCCATCTTTGGTCCAGAAAAATTTATTGACAAGTACAGTTACAAATAACTACCACTACAATTGAGGCACATATCCCACTGTTTCACCAACTGATGTATACCCTGCTTATAGAATTCTTGTGGCTGCTGCTGGAAGAATTCTTTCACAGCGTTTTGTACTTCTGCGTCCGACTGAAAACGGTTACCTTTTAACGCCTTTTCAGTGGCCCAAAGATGTGAAAATCGCAAGGCGATAAATCGGGACTATAGGGTGGATGCTCTAATATCCTCCATTTCTTCCGTTGCAGATTTTCTTTCACTACGTTGGCAACATGAGGCCGAGCATTATCACATTTGGACGGATTGTTAACAACAAACGCCATTTCAAAGTCACAATACCTAAAATCGCTGTCAAATATAAACGAAATAAACAGATCAGTGTGACGTTTGCATACACTACTAATGTTGGAATACGTCAATTGAATGATTACAATTGTTTCCAAGGCTAACCTGACCAAAGATGGGTTTCAGTTGAACAAGCCTCGTAAATATCAACTCCGGTTTTTGTACGGCTAGTGTATTTATGTATGAAGCGAAAGATGGAATTTTTTTATATCCAGGGTGGATGAATTTTGTAAAGAGTATGGTCACCGTACACTAACTACCGACAAGTGAATTCAATTCGTCGATTTATGGGTTAACGAGAATTTTCTCACCCCTCCTATCGTCTGGCGAGTTCTGGCTAGTTTAAATCGAGTATTTAATGTTGTATTATAATAACAGACGTGTAAAGCGCCAGAGACAAGATGTACCAAAATTTTCAAATGTTCAGACGCAAGTGAATGTACTTAAAGGTAGTTAGTGTACGGTGGGTTTATTAATTTTTTGTCATAAAACTTTTGCTAACCATTATTGACCAGTGACAAATTGTATAATACGTCAAACGACGTTGCGATTTGTGATTCAGAAAATCATTCAATTATTTTTGCATCGAAATTTATTCGGAACGAGAAGTTTCATGATAAAAGTCTCTCGTATAGGCGAATATCAACATTAAAACGATGTTTGTACAAACATCATTGAGAAAACTTCGCAATAATATTAAGGCCCGTTGGAGTATCGGATATTCCAGCTATATCCAAGTATAGCTCAGAGATGGGAAAGTTGATATCCTTTGAAGTTTTCTCACCAGCAAATAGCTTAAAGAGCACCCGACCATCTTGGCAGCCTCTCTCGCAATCTGACTGTGCAAACGTCAACAAACCGAATCCACTTTTAATATATTCCTGTGTCCACAATGCCAGCGTAGACACGATCGGAATATCAGATCAGCGGGGTCGAGAGAGCCCCACCGCCCGCCCGACCGTTACTCCCCGCGATCCATCCGCCCGCTATTGCTATGTGCTAAATTAAACTCTTCAGAATATATTAACATTTGGAGTGGGCGGGTTGAGGAATGTAAGAGGGAAGAAGATGTACGCAGAGACGTATCGAATTCTCATAATATGTGTGTTAATAATAACACTGGTTTACCAATTCCAAAATATATTTTTAAACATCTACATTATCTTGTTGATGATAAATGTGACAACGCTAAATATCCTTTACGTTTACAGAGTGTATTAAAATTATTTTCCGTTAACTTTCTAAGCAGGGAACTTTAGTAGTAGGCATTGCTGGTTACATTAATATGAGCCAATGTTTCAACAAAGGAAGATCCTCCTTGAGCTACAAATACTGATTGAATAATTTTAGTAAATATCTTGTACACACGACACTACTATTATATAGGTATTTGATTAAGTGACTACTGTAGGTACAGCTTATGATCATCTTGTGTTTGAGGAGTTTCTTACAAAAACATCCATAGTCCCAGAATACATATAATATTTTGCGCTAACTTAGCCTTAACGTTTAAAAATTTGGGATTGTGTGTCACCAGTTGCCTAAAAATGCACTTTATTAACCTCTTCTAGGAGTTTTATTCGTTTTTTATTCTGTATCAAATATAATTGGAATGCTTGAGAGTACTAATACGAAATTTTTCTGCAAAATAGAATAGTAAATTATTTTCTGATAAGTATATAAAATTTAAAAGTAGTTCAACTACGCAAATTTACGCTTATCGTCCCGTTAAGAAAAAATTAAAATAAAAATTTACACACAATCGCGTATATCTCATCCTCGGCGTATTTTTCACAGAAGCGAACTGGAACATTGCGAGTCCATTTAAAGGTACAAAATCACGTTGTGTAGTCATTTTAATGATGGCAGTGAATGGGTAATATGAAACAAGTCTTAGAAATTGGAGGTTCTTGTTCGGAATTCAGATGGGTGATGGACGTGTGACGTTCCATTAAGGACATCTATCGCTCGATCAGAAAAATTGAATACAAAAATATTTGCTGTGGTTGGATTGAAAGGCGTATGATAATTTTCTTACATACTTACAATCGGATTTGGTATCCGAATAATTGTTTTAATCGTTAACTGTGTGGAGTTTTCTCTTTAATAAATACAGTCCAGTCATTTCATAAAGTTGCTGAAAAATCTCACACCAAGGCATTATCTTTGAAACGGAGAAAGGGAAAGTTATGAAATTCCAGGACGATTAATTATATTTGACGTCAGTGCTCGGCGAACGGCGCCATCTTTATTTTATTGAAATGTCAAAAACTACATCGAGTGACGTATCACACATGAGCTTATTTCTTACTCTTCCCGATAGAAGTGAGACAAAAATATTGAAATTAAAATTGTAATTTTAAACATAACTGGATATCACAGAAATTCATAGACCAAACAATCATTCAAGTTGCGTATACTTCATTACAATAAGTTATCAAAATGCTGGTCATTTGTTTGTTGACAACGATACAATCTCTCTTCGAAGCTACGAAAAGAACCGTTGATTGTTTGTGAGCTAATTCCCTGCACTTAGAGGGGTATATGCGATCCTTTAAATCGTAAAGTTATTGGGTCTGTTAACATAAACGCAGTCTTTCAGGTAGCCCTAAAAAGAAAAAACCTAGTGATGTTAATCCAGGGTAACCAGCCGGCCACTTTATTGCACATCTTCGACCAATCCAAATCTGAAGAAAAATTGTATTCTTATATTGCCTAACGTCTCTTTAATAATGTGGAGGTGCGCCCTCTTGTTAAGAGTATACGTTTAAATTAGGAGATAATCGATTTATTGTACGTATAATAAAAATATTCAGCAGCGGTAAGGTTGAATGAAAAAAGGACCAATCGAATGGGTTTTCACCAAACCCGCACACACATTAACTTTTTATTGACGCCGAGAAATTGTTTTGCATCCTGTAGCTGTTTGACAAAATTGTAATCATCCATCAAAATGATCCTCCGCCAATTCATGGAGATTTTGAACTTTATACGGATAAAAGTTATTCTTATGCCGAATAGTCTGCTTAGACTGACTACCAATACCATTATTTCTTGCCAATATACAGTAGATGTTTCAGGGTTTTCTTGAACATTCAAAGTTTTATCTTCATTAGCTGCACTTTTCGGTCTACTAGACCTTGAAACAGCCTTTACATTACAAGTTCCATTGGATGTGCTCATTAATTCCCAAGTGGCACTTGGCTTCAATTTTCTTCACTTTTTTTGGGTCCATTTTCTTTTATTCAATGTTTCGCTTTGAAAGTTGTGTACTCCTACTTTTTTGAGATCATCTCTTACTGAATTCAGCCATTTCGTTCTAGGTCTGTCCCTTCCCGCTTTGCTACCTGTTCCACCCATTGAAACTCTCCTAACCCACCTGTCTTCTAACATTCTGCCAACCATCTGGCCCTCTTTGCTCTTATTATGTTTGTTATCGTTGATTTTCTTCATAACGCTAGCAATTTGTTATTCGTTCCTCTTCGCCAATCGTTCTCATCTGTTTTCACTCCTCCAAATATTTCTCCCAACATTTCCCTCTCCAATATTATTTATAGTCGGTCCTTTTCTTTTTTATATTCATAACCCATGTTTCACAGCACATGTGAGTATTGTTTTATACACTCAGGTGCAAAAAAAAGGGACAACCTATTATTTTTTCAGAATCTGCTTAATTTGGTTAATATTTTGGTTTTTAAATTACATTTTGTATTCTTTATCAACAAAGGACTTCCTTCTAAATACAAAAAGTTGGAATACATGTGTATTTTCTCGTTTTACATAAAAAAAGAACATTTTGGAAAATTCAAATTCAAAACTTCCATATTTCATTCATGCAATTCGAAAGGAGCTTATGTGTTTTCAATTGTTGGGCGGTTGCTAGGCAATTTTTTGTTAATGTTAATATTGTCAATATTAACGTTGAAAATTTTGAAGTATTAATTATGGTTTTAAGTGCCTAGATTGTGCTAAAGCAGTAGTTCTTGTGGAAGATGGTCGAAGCCAAAGATATGTGGCTCGATTACTCAATGTTAGCCGTTCTACCATTCAAAGGGTGTTACTGGAAGAAACACAAGAAGGCCTGGTAGTGGTAGAATACGGGTAACTACCGCTCGAGATGACAGATTTATTGTACTAAATTCTCTAAGAGATCGTCATTTGACTTCAGTACAGACAAGAAATCGACTTCTGGAGGTTCGTGGTAAAAATGTAAGTAAATGGACAGTTCACCGAAGATTACATGAGGTTGGGTTAAAAGCTTATAGGCCAGCAACTGGGCCTAAGTTACTTCCACGTCACCGGGTAGCGAGATTGCACTTTGCTTGTGAACATAGCAATTGGAATCTTATGTAATGGAGTAATATACTCTTTACCGATGAGTCCAGGTTCTCGCTACATTCACCAGACGGACGAAAACGAGTATGGAGACGAAATGGGGAACGATTCCAAGAATGTGCTTTTAGCCCTAGGCTGAGTCATAACGGAGGTTCCGTATGGTATGGGCAGGCATATCAAGTGAAGCCTCTACGGAATTAGTGTTTATCAATGGGGGCTCACTGACTGCACAACGTTATATTGAGGAAGATTTGGCATATCAGGTGGTTCCATTCTCTCCATTTATTGGAGATAACTTTATCCTGATGCAGGACAACGCTAGACCTCATTCAGCGAGATGTCAGTGAATACTTGACAGAAGTTGGCATTGAAAAAATGAACTGGCCAGCATGTTCTCCGGACGCAAATCTTATAGAACATGTGTGGGACATGTTAGGCAGGCGTGTTAGAAGTCGTGCTATAGCACCAACCACACTAAATGAGCTTCGTGTAGCTCTTCAATAAGAATGGGAGAATATTCCTCAGAATGCAGTTCGTGAGCTCATTAGTGGGATGCCACGCCGTATGCAAGCAATAATTAGGGCTAGAGGAGGGAATACCAAATACTAAAGTCTATTTTATGTGTTAAATTTGTACCTCTAAAGTTTGCTGTTGTTATTATAACATAAATTTTACTAAGTATACATGTACTTTTCCTTTATTTATGTTATTGTTTATTAAGTTTAGTTTGAGTGACATATTCTTGTCTTTTTATACCAGGAGGAAGTCCTTTGTTGGTAAAACATAAAAAGTGTAAACCAAAAGCCAAAATAATGAACAAATATAGCCGATTTTAAGGCTTTTTTGCACCTGAGTGTATATTCTGATCTTAGCCTCTCTGGATACATTTTTTGCTTTCGATATTTTTGAAAATATTTCTGCTGCCTCACTACCGTTGGATATTCTTTTCTTTATTTCTTTCTGCTGTCAAGATTATTCTGGGTGTTTCAATTTCCCAAATGTATAGGTGTAACCATCGCATTTCATATTCAAGTCCGTATTTCCATCTTTCATAACCATATTCTTAGTTTCCTTTTCATTAATTACCATGTGAGATTCCTTTGCTTTTTTCTCAAGTAATTTAAATATTCTCTTTAGTTGATTTTGCGTTCTCGTCATTAGAAATATCTCGTCACAATGGATCTACTTATAAAAGGAGATTCAGGTTTAAAATCGTTGGAAAGATGAGCTACCTATAGCGTATTCAGAACGTTTGAGATCACACATTAAGATTGTAATTCGTTGTTTGTCCGATAAATGTGCCGTTACTCTTAATTTACTTTTAAACTTCGTGCTAATTTGTAATAAAGATCAGTTTGACAATTCGACTATTAATAATGATGTGGTTGACGTTGTTAATGCGTACCATTCACGTACCATTGTTTTTGTTCATTTTGATAATCCTACAAGCTGATATTAGTACAATACAATTTGAGAAAGTTACTGAAATCAAAACTAGATGTACACCTAAGTAGTCCAGGACAAGTGGTGCATAAAATAGACGGCACAATAAAGCATGTATTGATAGAAACGATTCGTGAGCGGTTCTGAAAAGAAGGGTGGGGTGTAGAGTGTAGCTAATGTTAATAATAATGATACTGGATTTTACATGAAGCTTCCCGCGGCACGGGCCAAAAGGTTACAGTATACTAGAGAATATTTAGGATAAGGCGGTATCAACTTATGAAAACTGAAGGCTTAATTCTTGATTCACCTCTGCGTTGAAGACATGGACATAAGCGAGTGGGTGGCGCAGAATGGTGCTCTAGAATGGTAGAAGAGAATATTTAGAATAGAGAAATAAGAATATTTGGGAGAAGGTGGTATCAACTTATAAAAACTGAAGGCTTTGGACGAGACGTGGATTTTTAGCAAGGGTCAGATGAGAAAATATTATCAATATAACTCAATAAAAGGAATAGGTAATGGGTCAAAATGTATAATCAAGCTTGTAGGAGGGTTTATATAAGACGGTTTTGTTGAAGATGCAGGTGTAGTTTATAAAAGTAACCGAAATAGCGGTGACTGCCACGATAATATGAACTGCGAAAGCTTTGAAAAAAGGTTTAAGCCCAAATTTTTACTCAGCCTAGAGGAATCGAGCTTAATTATTATGGATAACACCAATTACCATTTAGTCCAGTGAAC
Organism: Galerucella calmariensis; assembly: GCA_910591675.1. Taxonomy (NCBI): domain Eukaryota; kingdom Metazoa; phylum Arthropoda; class Insecta; order Coleoptera; family Chrysomelidae; genus Galerucella; species Galerucella calmariensis. The sequence continues at coordinate 13,138 of CAJUYG010003136.1, forward strand.
GAAGGTGTCAACATGGGCAACTGGTCCAGCAAGAGAGATTTTTTTAATTTGCAGGTTATGGTGGGCACATTAAATTCCCAAAATGTCAGGTACCTGACCATTGTGTAAGGGTGGGAAAATGGCTCTGAAATTCCAAAAAATCCGTTTTCCCACAATATCTGCCGAGATTTGACCAGTGGAGAATTTTTGTTCAGACGAAAAATAAAGAGCAGTTCCTCACCCACAAAATTGATTGTTAGCATTTTTTCGAAAAATTAGATAGTTTTCAAGATAAATGTCCCGAACGCCGACCCAAGACCCAAAATTGAGCTCCAGGCTGGCTTATAGAGAGCACGCTCTGAGGGCATGTCGTTTGTGCAAATTACTAATTTTTTGATAACTCTCGTTAAAATCAATATTTTTTAATGAATCAAAGTGCGGGTGAAAGAAGGGATCTGTGGCTACTAAGGCGTGTTTTTATCCACTCAAATCGTGCTCCTGGGTCATTGAAAAACCAAACCAAAATTCGTCTTTGCTAGATTTTTTAATGCTTCCATGGATTTATTCATATTATTTTTATTAATAGTTATTTCAGCCAATCCTTTTGGATAATGGTTCTTTGGGGGGTACTTTATTTATTCCGAAACAATGCTACCAATAATTCGCCCGTATTTTTTTTAATAATGTGTTTTCTAAGAGGCGATTTTTGTGGATTTCTGGAGTTTTCCCGAGCGCTCTGGTTTATCGGGAATTTCTCGATGATAAACTGTCAAACCCGCTTATAATTGATATTGGGAGAAAGGTAAGAATATCCTCTTGCCGATGGTATGATTTTTTTTGGCCCAGACCCCTGGGTTTTCAGGAAAATTGGGGAAATTTCTAGTTTTCTGAGGGAAGACAGCTATTCTTCTGAGTTTTTTCGAGCAGTTTTTTCTCTTTACAGTAAAATTTTTCCCAGTCTAGCATCATACCCCATGAAAGGTCACATTCTGAAGTTTACTTTGATATGTGTATCAAGTATTTTATTTGATGCATTAAAAAAAAATTGTCTCTAAATTAGTTGTAATGGATGCCTCATTTTATTCTCGCACGCCGCCACGCCACCCATCTATAGTGTGGTCGACGGCGTCTGCTATAGTGCGTGTACACGTGGATGCTTTCTGCTGCATTGTTTGTCAACAACTGACAATTTTACATGTAAACACTTTCTCTTCCGTGATTTTTCAAGAATAAATCAGCAGTAATCCAGTGTGAAAAGTGAAATTCAAGTCATTATTGATTTTATTGTTATTATTAAATAATAAATTTTGAAATTTTTATTGATAAAAAACACAGGGAAATATTGAAAATTCTATTTTCAATATTTTAGCACACGGTGAGGTATCATTTTTTTAATTAAAATCATTAATATTGTTGTGGGTGAAATGACATCTAATGATTTGATAAATATTGTTCATTCCTGTAGAAAAATGGAAGTCGCAGAGGATTCTAGTACGCCCGTGTGTTTTATTTGTGATCAAGCTCTGACTGAAGACGTTACAACGGTTACCCGAAGACTAGAAACCCTAATAAATTTTAGCAAGACCAGGAAAGACAACCACCATTTGTTCCTGGAGAAGGTATCGTCTGTGGAAGTTCATCGCCTGTGTAGGAAGAGGTATTCGATAATGAAGAATGGGAAAGTGATTTTCGCAATTTTAGCGTCTACTTTCAATTCTTTTCGCACACAATCATTCCTAGGATTGGTCTGTCCAATAGAAGCAGGCCAGGGTCTCAATTTTAAAGAAAGCGATAACTTTTTGACCCCGAGAGTGGGTAAGAGATTGATCATTTTAATGTTTCTTTTCATGGCCTTAATTATTTCGCGGTTGCGAAAATGCAAGGTGGCGCCATCTACCATAGATGCCTGGACATGGATGCCCAAACATAGAAATTGGTGTATTTTCAGGGTCCCTTATCCCAGATTTTGGGCTAGAATCGTCAGTTTTTAAGTTTCAGAAAACTGCGAAATTTTCAACCACCATTTTTGCAAAAAATATTGGTGTAACGAAAGAAATTGTGGGGACAATTTTTGTAGGTAATGAACTGCTTCTCATTTTTTGTCTGAACAAAAATTCTCTAGGGATCGTAGTTCGGGAGATATCGGCGAAAAACGGATTTTCGGGATCTCTAGAGCCATTTTCCGACCCTCCCACAAATTTCAGGCACCTGACATTTTGGGGGTTTAATGTACCCACTATTACTTGCAAATTAAAAAAAAAATTCCCTGCTGCTTCATTTATTGGACTAATTCACTATTAGTGGCACCGCTGGTATAAAACAAAATCACTAGATAAAGCCGAATCTAAAGATATCAATATACAAGGGAGATGTGTAAATGTGTAAAGTTATTGAAACAAAGTTGGCAAAAAGAGATAATCACGTCTACCGCCACATCATTGCCAGTACAGCGGCATAAAAATAGTTTAGTCATAAAGTGAAAGAATCTACGATAATGAAGTTAAATGGCTCTTGACAATTTTATAATTGTGGTCATGCTTGTCGATAGGCGTGGTAATTTCACATTTAGACCTAAATTTTCCAAACAGATACCGTTAAGACTACCCGTATATATTTCTTTTACAATAAAAAGTACTTTAAACATATTTAAGTAAGTGATTATGCAGGTGAAACTTAAAACCATTTTCTTTTCCATCACGGCCATATAAAACAACATTTTTCTAGAATATCTAATTTTATTGTTCGTTGACATTCGCCGTATCGTCTGCATGTCACAACACTGGGAAACAAGGCAAATCTATTCCATTTTTTCTCTACAGGAAGGAAGTAGTTAATTAAAGTTTTTTTTGTTACCGTTTATTTTGAATTAAATTATGTTAGATCTGGTCACAAACAATTAAACACTATTAGAATGGAGATATATATATGTATATGCATGTCGTTAAACTATAAAAACGTTAATATGCCACTTTTATTTATTATGTTGATTTCCATTGCAAAATACGGTTGCTTTAATGAAATTACTTTGATTGTGGAAATTATACGGTTGTTTTCAGTAATTTGTATTATAAAGTAATTGTTTTAATGAAGTATTTATTGAATGTCGTTAACTAACAACTATTTTGATTATACATTATGTTAATAAAATTATATACATGTTTGATTCCTGTTTAACTTTTTCTTTCTTTCTCTTATCCTTATGCCTTCTCAGGCGTCGGATTGGAGTTCTTCCTGAACCCATGTTTTCCATTCTTTTCTGTCCCTGGCTAATGCCTTTATCTCTCCCAATGACTTTCCTTTTTTCTTTCCAATTTATTCAATCTGGTCTATCCATTTCCTCCTGGGTCTTCCTCTTTGTCTTTTTCTTGATATTCCCATATCCATTACATTTATCGCTATTCTATCTTGCTCCATTCTTACTATAGGTAACCAAACCAGTTCAATTGTTTCTGCTTCTGATTTCTTCGTTCCTTACTTTTTCCCATTTCGTTTTTCCTGCTATTCTCCTTAAATATTTCATTTCCATTGCATTTATTTTTGTTTCATGCTTTTTCTGCAGTACTCAGTTCTCACTGGCATAAGTTATAGTTGGTACTGTAATTTTATTGTATATTTCCATCTTTGTATTTATATCAATGTATTTATGGTTCAGTAATGTTCGATTTAAGGAATAATATAATCTTGTTGATTCATTTGCTCTGTTATTAAGTTCTGCGTCTATTTTTCCATCTTCTGTTAAAATACTTCCTAGGTAGTTATAGGTTGTTACTCTTTCTAATGTTTTGTGATTACATTTCAATTCCTCGTAATTATTCCCCTGTTTTCAATTTACTATTATTACTTTGGTTTTCTCTGTATTTATTGTCATTTTCATCTTTTCTATTTCTCTGGCCAGTAAGTTAATTAGTTTCTGCATTTTATTTCTCGATTTTGATATGAGTACGATATCGTCTGCGTATAGTAAGTTACTTAGTCTGACCGGTACCATGTTCCTGTACCCTATTATCGTGTCCAGATGTCCTCCTTGTCTTTTTATTTCCTTCACTTTTTTGTCCATAATAATAACAAACAACAGTGGGCTTAAGCTATCACCTTGTTTTATACCTTTTTTTATTGAAAACTCTTCCGATCTTCGACTACTCTTAATTTGACAGTCTCGTATGTGCTTTTAATTATATTAAAAAGAGCTTTCGGTACTTTCAAGTCTTCCAATACCTTTTTCTTTTTCTACTGTATCAAAAGCTGCCTTTAAGTCTATAAATGCTAAATACATTTTTTCTCCCGCTTCAATTGTATTATCAATTAGTCTTCTTAAAATGTATATATTATCATTTGCTTGCCTTCCTGGTCTGAAAGCTGCTTGTTCCTCTTCTAATTTTGCTTCTATATGACTTCTTGTTTAACTAGAATTCTTATAATATCATCTTTTTTCACTCTAAAATATATTCAAATCAAAATAGCATTCGTTAATGATGGAGCTTGGAATAGTAGATTTGACAATTTCATTGAAGAAAGATGGATAAAAGAGAATAAAGTCGAACAGAATGCAGAAAAAAATCAAAGGCTTTTAAGAATTAATGTCAAGGCAGTTGAGGATTTGTGGGCAGGAAAGGTTTGGAGTACATAGAAAACACTTAGGGACAAACAGGAGAGCAAAGAGCACACAAACAGTTCAAGAAGTTTTTTCAATTTTTTAACTTTTAAATAATTTTTTTACATACCTTAAGTGGTCGACAATAGGGTCAATTCTATAAGAAATGGTTAAAAATTTAAGGCAGTTGAAAAATGTGTTTTTACGGTTTGTTAATTGAATATAGCCCAATTCCAATTCTATAACGTTAACATTGAGGGGATTCTTTAAAATAATTCATTTTAACGCAGATCGAACTTGATTCATTTGAAATATTTAACTCGCAAAATAGATCAATTATAATCAATTCTAACCTCTAATCTACTGGAGTGACAGTAAAGTACATAGTATATAGAGATGTTTAGGAACAAGTCTTTGACTATCACGCATATGTTCAGATATTGAATGTATGACTGATTGAAATAATATTAGGAAACCTCAAGATATGTTTTCATAAACAAAATTGAACATGACTAAATAAAAATGACAAAAATATCCTAGTAACAATTTAAGACCAAGTGAAAGTATATACTACATTCTTCCCGCCTGAGTCAATGAATGTAATCTTCCAGGAATGCAAGAGGTCTTCTTGTAGGTCTTCTTGTAGGTCTTATGTTATCGTAATCCTTCACGGAAGATATAGTATCCGTTTCGGGTATTTGATGGTCAACTAAACGATTAGGAGGTGTTACAGCATCGTCAACACTAGTCCGTGGAACTTGAATAGCAGTGGACCTTTTTGGGAGTGGTTCATTCTTAGCAAATTTTTGTTAATTTTAAGCAGCTGAAGGAGAATCTTCTTCTGAAACTTGTACAGTCTCATACTCTTGGAAAGGGGCTAGATGTCTCAAAGATACGGTGGTTTCTCTTCCATCAGATAAACGAACTTGAGCATATTGAGGATTCACATGAACAAGCTCTACTTTTTGAACTAAGGGATCATTCTTGCTTGTCCGATTAAAGAGACTCTGTTTATCGGACCTGAAACATTTTTTGGCATTGCCGAAAGCACTGCTACCTGGGTGGAAAGGAAAACCTACACGTACTGGGCAGGCATACCGGGGTTTTTGTCACTCGAAGGCGTTCATATACCCATCGAGTACAAAAAATAAGCAGATCCTGGAATGGAGCAGAACAAACCTACGCATTCTGACTGGACTGCTTACAGGTCATTGTAGACTAAGTTACCACCTAAAGAAGATGAGTCTGGTTCAGACCTCGGACTGTTGATTCTGTAATTTGGAGGACGAAACTCCAGAGCACATACTATGCTCATGCCCAGCCTTGGGCAGGGTAAGGTATAATATATTCGGTTTCAGTACCTTGGAACCGAACGACTTCGAAAAAGTGTCACCAAATACAACCATGGACTTCTTCAGAAGCACAGGCTTGTGGGGTGAATTGTAATCCCTAGGGGTGAGCCACAATAGACCTAACGAAGGTCGCAGTGGAGGTAGCGAGGAGGTAGCGAGTACCTAATAGAATTGAAATTGCATCGAATTTACAGAAATTGATCAGCTGGGCTTCAACAATGCATGCTTTCGATCAAGAAATCTTGCATTGCACTGCAGGCTGTATTGCACCATGTCAAGGGGGAAGGAAGGTTTTTCACACAACTTCCACAACTTTAACGATAAAAAGACAAAAATGTAATTTTAAGTTACTTTCCTGCTTATCAGAATAAATATTAATTTACCATAACCGTAAATACAATTTAACCTCAACAGGCAAAAACTTCAAGACGTTGTCAGATCAACTGGTAAAATTCCCCAATTTGTTTTGACGTTTACTGAAATTCGATCTAATATTTACAAGTTTTTTTGGTGCTTTTAAATTCATTTTTTCTTTAAGATAAAAAGTTATTTTCATAACTAATTATTTAGGCAAATCTGCAGTGTGTACCTGGTTAATAAAATGCCGAGGCAGCTGAACAGTAAATGTCAAGAGATCATGAGAGATGGTAACATCTTTGTTAAGATATTTTGAACGAGAATGCCGAAATAGGGTCCCGCTTCTTCCGCTTACTGCTGTAAGAGACGTAAGTAATAGTATTCGCTATTTGTATTCATTATTATTATTATTATTATTATTATCATTCCAAGTATGCACTTGCTCAGCACTTGCTGGTAATGTTCACCTATCCCAAGCGTGTGTAAACGCAAATGGGATTAGGCTCGGAAGTCACATATTTAGAAATTTACGGACAGTGTAACAGGTATTTAGGATGGCAGCCTTCTGCAGATCGATGTACGTATTTTTGTGAAGACCTAGTTTGGTAAGGCTATCTTGTAGAGTTTTGGGAATTAGTCCCGTAGATGAAACGATGATCGGTACCACCTCTATTTTCTCTGCATGCCACATCTGTCTTACCTCGATTGCAAGATCCGTGTATTTTGCAATTTTCTCGTTGTATTTGTCCAGAATATTGTTATTATTGGGTACAGCAACATCCACCAGATAAAACGAGTTAGCTTTTTTATCCACAACTACAATATCAGGCCGGTTATTCGTCACTCGTCTATCGGTGATAATTGACCTATCGTAGTATAGTCTAAAATCAGCATTCTCTAGCACCGAATTCGGATGGTACTTGTAATATGGGGTGTAGGTGTTAACTAATCCAAATTTGTTGGCCAGCTTCTGATGGATGATGTTGCAAAGTTAATTGTGCCTGCGTAGGTAATCAATGTTAGCTAAGGCTGAACATCCCGACATTATGTGTTGTATCGTCTCTGTTGTTTGTTGGCACCTTCTGCACTTGTCCGTAGCGATGTTTGGATCTTTTATGACAAATTAAATCATAATTATTTACCTTGTGGATGGTAAGTACAATATTGTAAGCTATAATACAAAAAAAGAACGTTGTGACCTTGTGAAATATACAGCGTGTCCACGGATGGAGTATCCTATAGGTGAAAAATTTTTAAATATTAATTTAGTGAAAAATGTTATTCCTGATAAAAAGTTTTGCTTATTCTGAAACCCTATAAAATGAGATAAAATTCAAGTTTTTCAAAACCCGTATCATTTTATGGCCAGTTTTATGAAAACCTGGAGTCTGACTTTTTGACATTTCTTCACATATTGGCTAATATCTTGGGAACCTTAAGGTTTGCAATTCAGAATTGAATTTTCTATAAAGAGAGGAATTTTCCATATCGAAAAACCTTAGATATGGATTTTAGAATTTTCAGGTTTTGAAAAGTCCACACCGAAACTTATACTAATTCGCGAAGACTCATAATTTTGAAAATTCCTCTTTTCATAGAAAATTCAATTCTGAATCGAGTGGCGTAGACTAGAACCTTGCAAACCTCAAGGTTCCCGAGATATTAGCCAATATGTGAAGAAATGTCAAAAAGTCAGACTCCAGGTTTTCATGAAACTGGCCATAAAATGAGACGGGTTTTGAAAAACTTGAATTTTATCTCATTTTATAGGGTTTCAGAACAAGCAAAACTTTTTATCAAGAATAATATTTTTCACTAAATTAATATTTAAAAATTTTTCACATATAGGATACTCCATCCGTGGACACGCTGTATCGGATCGATAGAGATGTTTTTGAGATATCATGTCCACCTACTCCAAAACATGGTTTGTAGAGCAACGCGATTACAGAAACACAACAAACCCAAACAATGTTCGAGAAGGTGACACATTTACAACTAGGACAATAATACTAGACAAACCCGGTTCAGGTGATGCACCCGGGTAATCCTAGAGATATTAACTGGCTCACCGATGGTTCCGAAACAAACCATGGTACCGGGCTGGTATGAACAGACCTAGAATAAAATATTCTCCATCCTCGATTGCCGCTATGATGATATGTCGGATAAAAAATTGAAATATTCACTGACAGCCAGGCTCTTAACAATCCAACCACTAAGCTTAGACTGGTAAAAAACTGTAAAGAATCCTTTAATGGACTGGCAAAACACAAGACATTGTCTCTAGAATGGGTGTCGGGACATAAGGATAATGCAGGTTATGAAGTGGCCAAAGAAGCTCTAGAAGGGACTCAATAGGCTGGAACCATTCTATTGAATCACAAATGATTGCATAAGAGGGGAGATCCAAAGCTGTTTGGTGGAAGAACATCAATTTATACGAAGAGTTTACTGAACAAGGTACACAAGGGGATTTGAATTTGGAAAAGAGACATTTGAAGACAGTTACCAACCTGGTCACTGAGCACTCTCTGGAACTGGAAACAACTACACGACATAGGAAATCACCCAATAACATATACTCTGCTTCTGTAAGAGCGGACAGACGGACGAAAGCACTTTTAAAATAATAAAACCGTTACAAAGTCCCCTCAGTCAAACTGGTGGCCTATATATTATAGAAGACACGATGCTTCTAGAATGGAAGTAGTTAATATGGAAAATAGTACGGAGATTTACTTCCTGGGCTGTTGAGCACAATACAATGATGTATGTATGTATGTATGTAAATGCACAACAGAAAGAAATGAATTAGTGCAGGGTACTTAAATTTTACAATAGAGTATCAATAGATGTGGAAAACTGTAAGTGGCCCTTAATCTAACTAGTCTTATAAATAAACACATCACTAAAATTATTACGAAAGCCTATGCACCGCCACTGTGTTCCAACTTTAGTAAGCCTGTAGGTCCATTTATTATAAGCTGGTCAATTGTAGTACGTTTTTTTAGCGAACTTTTTAATTGAAAATTGTATTTACAACAAAATGTTATTGTTCTCTATTTCCGTGAATAATTACCTCACATAATGTTTGAGCGTTTAATTTTATTGATGCTCTAAACCTTTCAAGTGAAAGAATCAACGGTGAAACCCCTCGTTTGTTATTCGCATGTACTTTTCATTATAAAACTAATAAATAATTTATTGTCTCCCCTTCCATCTCCACCTCCTCGCTCTCTCATTCCGCCCTTGTCTGCATGCACGGTGGACATAAGCAGTAGGTTAAAAAGAAGAAGAAGTCTCATCACATCTCCATGGTAACGAGCTAGCCCGTGGTTCCGCAGCCGCTTTCTTTTTACTTCCTCTCTTACTACTTTGCATCGATCTTTAAACTGTATGTGTGTATATGTGGAAATCAGTCGTTCACTCCCCCGCCCTTCCTATATTCCCCCCTTTTGCCGCCCCTTTGTCCTCAGGTTATGAGTGAGGTTTAATTCTCCCTCGCAAAGAAATGCCAGAATTTCAAGCTGAATTTCTTGTATGAATGGGTATTGATTCATTGTTCTTGTGTTCAGTTTTTTTAGATTCATATATATTTTAATTACCTACGGTTATACTTACAAAGGGTTATTGTTAAAAATGTTATCTACATTTAGAAAATATTTGAAAATAACTGTACTTTGAGTACCTACTGATAATTCTGAGTTTTGAAATGTGAATATACAACTACCTACAGGACTCATAAAACAGAGTGGTCTATATTTTCTATTAAAAAAGACATATACAGTGCGCTGGAAGTGTTATACCTACCCCGTCTTAACGTCTTAACGTTCTTATTTTCATATAATAAGAAGAAAAGTGGAACAGGTCAATTTTTATAATGATCCCATTTTTTGTTGTTGTAAGCTCTTGAAACATTGAATTCAATGATATATCGTATAACATTTTGGTCCCAGAATTTGCGAGTTATGCGTGAAAGAGTTTTAATATTTATTTCAATTCAAAAAATATTGTAAACTTGAGTGAATTTTTCTAATGATTGGAGATATTTTCTTCTTATTTTATTAAATTGTTAGTCAAACAACCGAATTTAATGGTTTGAGAGAATAATAAATAACAAGTACAAAAAATATGTACAATTTATACAATGGAAGATATTTAAAAAAATATATAGGTATTGTATTTTTCACTTTAAGAATTTGCGTTCCATTTTTACTCATAATCCACAAGTATGAATCTAATTATATTTTTGATCGCTATCCTCAAAAACCCAAACAATTCAATTCTCATCCGAATACAACTGAAATTACAGGTTTTGTCCTCTCACAGAATTATTTAGCAATAGAATATATTTTGAGTGAGTTTGTAAGGAAAATTGAAGATAAATGC
>CAJUYG010003137.1:0-23792 GCA_910591675.1 Galerucella calmariensis
AATTCGTAACGTATTAAATACTGAATATTTAGTATGCAAGTTAAATACATAATTAGAAAGTGGTGAAAAACAGGATATTATTATTGTAGATCGAACTGGGAAGTGAGAAATAATTTTCGATTCATTAGGTACTTACTCTGGGTACTCCATTATATAGGGTGCGGCACCGAAAACAAAACAGATGGCATATCCTGAAGACAAATTTTTTGGGAAAAAATTCAAGAAAAGGTTGATTTTTATTTCCAATGAAATTGAAATAGGGAAACTACTAGGTTTGGCACGTCATTGAAAAGGTAATTTTATGAAGAGTTTGACACAGTGACATGTGACAGTTCAAATAAGCGTATTTTCATGTGAAAACCAAATTCAACAATTCAATGCATAATTACCTTTGGAATAAAATTTAACTTACTACGCCTATGTTTCCGTAAAGAAAATTAACATGGTTTATTCTATTCAGAAGAGAGTAAAAATTGTTTATTGTTTAATTATTTATTGTTTATTATTTAAAAAATACCAAACGAATGTGCTTACCCTGCTTGTACAATTTTCCATTAACAACACCCAAACAAGCAGGTTAAACGTAAGTACGTTTTGGAACTCGTTCCAAAATTCCGACAAACAGGATCTGTTCACAATAAAAAGCGACAGATTCAAAATCCGGTGAGAAACGGAGCGGAGAGGTAGGACAAGTGCAAATTTTGAATGTCAACAAATTCTATCTCTATGAGATTCATTGAGTTAGATGAGTTTGATCGCCGCTAGCAGATTTGTGAAATCATGAGCGAGCATGTTATGCAAGATCCACATTCTCTCTATAACATTTTTTGTTTTTTGGATGAATGCAGTTTTTAAGTTTACGGGACTGTCAATCGACATAACTGTTGATAGTAGTCAGATTTCAATCCAAGAGTATTTCATGAAACGCATACTCAGAACCCAGAAAATTTGAACGTTTGGGAATATTTGGCGATCGTATTGTTGGTCCATTTTTTCACCAGGTAATTCAACTGGGGGTATGTATTTGGAGTTACGCGAAAACACCGTTGATCTAATGTTAACAGACCTAACAGAAAACGATAACCGATACCTTGAACATCACCTTATATTTCAACAGAACGGTGCTCCTCCACATTATTACCGAATGTCGTCAAATGACTCCAGAAATGCTCCAAAACGTCGGACAAAGATTCGAGAATAATCTATATTCGAATATGAAAGTTAATGGACAACACTCCGAGCATTTACATTGAAGTAATATAGTTTTCAATTATGGGAGTCATTCTAAATTTTCCAATTTCATTTTCATGTTCACTCTAATTTCCATTTTTACTATAAATTGTCTATTAAATAGTTGAGTTTTGCCTTCAAATTGAGTATTATTTCTTAGAATACGAGAACTTTTCCCAGGTAATGGCACAAAAATCAAAAGTTATTTAATAAACTGCCTAACAGTAAAATTTCTAATGAAATCACCTTTTCAATGATGTGTCACACTTTTAGTACTTCACTTATTCCAATTTTATTGATAATTATGACAGAGGGTAGCAGAGGGATGTGTGATAGTTGAGAATATAATCGAAAAATGTCCCCCTTGGAATGAAAATCGACCTCTGCATTTTCCCAAAAAAAAATTTGTCTTCAAGATATGCGATCTGTTTCGTTTTCGGTGCCGCACCTTGTATACGCATAAAATAGTTTTTATTTTTACTAGTTTTGTTGAAAATAAAATTTTTTCTCAAGTTTCATTAGGTAACAAAGTCCTGCGAACTGGTTCAGTTCACCTCCGAATTTATTCGGTCAGTTAGACAAGAACCTGCAGTAATTATAAAAAATATACCATCATTTTTTTTTCCAACGTCAACCATCATTTTTTGTTCCATTGGTGTCCAACTTAAGCCAATATTTAGGTTTCAGATAGTAGTTCAAGAAAAACTTGTGCAACATAATTTTGTATACCGTGGAGTCTTCAACTTATTTGCTGCTTGAAATCACCCATCAAGATAAAATTATTCGAATAAGAATGCCATTAGTACAAAATTGGCGTTCAACCAAAAATGACTGAGGACATATCGAAAAACGACAGTGTACTTATTAGTCCGACGACGGAGTAAGCGCTCCTCGTGGTGCGTTAGTGAATTATTTTAAATTTTTTGACTAGTAGTCGAAAAAATTGTTCATACACCATGGTGTGAAAGACATCCATAAACCTCGCACCTCATTTAATCTCAAAAATCTTGGTGCTCGATCAATAATAATAGTCTTCACCACCTTGGTGTATAATATACTTCAAAAAACTTGAAACATGATTTTTCATCTGGCTGTGGTCTCCTTTTCTGCTCGGATATGCAACGGTATGAACTTTTAGCGGCGAAGCAGTGTTGTCACGCTTTTTGATATTTATTATAGTTTGGATTTTATCAGGACTGGTTCATTCAATGGCTTCTATACATCCTTCGAAGAATGTCTCCAAACGAATGTAAGACTATAGCAGGCATGACCTACGTTGTCTAACAGGCCCTTCAACAGGCCCTTCAACAGGCTACTGTCATCTGAATAATCATATTCTGAAACTTGGACTGTCGGAAGATCCGACTTGCCGTCTTTGTCTGGAAGATGATGAAACAGCAGAGCACATTATTTGTGCCTGCCCCGCCGCGGCTCTCGCTCTCGGACCTGAAATATCATTCACCAAATGAACCAATCGGCTTTGTTAACGGGCTGAATTTGTTTGGTAGTCTGAATGTCTGAATACACAATGGACTCTTGCGAGTCGCAGTGGGGGGCCTTGTAGACCCACTCACCACACACCTGAACTTACCTAGTTTGGACAGTGATTTTCTCTTAATTTGTTTTTGGACTTTTTCTATCATTGATCAATTAACTTTTTGATTGTAGATTTGTGAAAATGTATCAAGCATAGGTGAATTGTCAGATGAATATTCACAAGCTAGCTGGCCAACTTATATTTATTCCTTTATATTCCCATATTATGTCTGACGGCACCCTCAATAATATTATTTTCTCACTATTTTGTTGCAGATACTACAGTTTAGACCTAATTCTTCGTTAAATCGGGTGTGCTTGATATACTTTGGTCAAGGATCTAAAGAATCGGTGATTGAAAATTTGTAGTAGTAGTAATTGAATAACAAATCAAATCTATTGTTTCCACATTTATAGGCTGCTGCGTTTTTTGTTTGGAAATCATTTTTGTTCGAAGAATTGTTGAATTTTGGTTGGGAGGGTGGAAAAGTTTTGCTATTTTGTTAGGGACGTGTTTATCGAGGGAAATTCAATTAACCAGGTAGTGGTTTCTGGTTTACTGGTCTATAAAGATAGAGTCCTTCAATATCGAGTTGCAGTTGTTCAATTCTTCCATGGAAAGGTAATTTAAGGAGCTGGGTACGTGGATATAAGGATGCTTCTGACGCCAAGGCTAGAACGCTGCATATTGAACTACTTCTTAGGGCCCCTAGTGATTAACGTGATGCAATAGATTGAATTGTATTCAGTTTTATATCATTATATTCTATATGACTAATTATCAATGATTTCTATAAACCCGCACCCCAAGTGGTATGAGATACAACTTTGATTATATTTATTCTGTTGTAGTTTTGTTATGTGGATGGCCCTGAAACGTGAACTTTGCGTTCAACCTTTCAGCTTTTATATTTATCAGTGAATTTATTTGGAATTTCGATTTTTGGTGGAATAGTCTATATATATTTCCCAAAAATATTGCATTTGAAAAAATAATAAATTATTTCGCATTTGTGAGTTGTGGTGGAATAAACTAATTGTCTAATAATCAAGTTTACCGAAACATTTAAAATTTTGAAAAGTCTAGGAATAAGAACGGAGAAGGTGCGGGCAGGTCTCTTCTAATCGTCTGTCAACAATCGAACAAGTAGTTTGGAGTAAAAAGAGTCTCCTGGAGTACAACAGTCCTTATGAGTACACAGCTCCTTGAAGTATAACACTCCCTATGAGTCAAACAGTCCCCAGGAGTGAAAAGGTTCCTAAACAGTCCCTATAAATCAAACAGTCCCCAGGAGTACGAAGGTTCCTAGGAAGTCACTTGGAGACAAACAGTCCCCAGGAGTAAAAAGGTTTTTAGACAGTGATTTGGATTACAAACAGTCCCTAGGAGTACAACGGTCCCTAGGAGTACAACTGTCTCTAGGAGTACAACGTTCCCTAGGAGGTTCCTCAAAGATTCCAATCTACCTATATTTGTGTGTGTTGCTTTACAAAGCTGCTTCAAAAGCAATAACCTCTACACATAATCCAGTGTGTAGCTAATCACAGTGGAAAACTGCTTCTACACAAACATTTTTTTTAGTGCCAAGTCTTTTATATTTTTTATGATCACTAACCCCTTTTTGTTATTTCACGACAGGAATTATATACATTTTTTTCACTTAAATAGTTTTATTTACTACACATTTACTATTTCAGTCTGTTGAAAATTAACTTATTTTCTTAAGTTTCATTGGGTAACAAAGCCCTGCGAACTGGCTTAGTTTACCTCCGAATTTAATCAGTGAGTTAGGCAGGAGCCTGCAGTATTCACCATCATTTTTCTTAACGCCAATCATCATTTTTCATTTCATTGGCGTCATTAAGTCATTTTTCGTTTCATTGGCCCCAACGGGGATACAAACAATTTATGTTTCAGCCCTGCTTAATTTGTGATCGAAATTAGACCAGCAAAATTTGTTTTATATGCATTGGATATTGCTTTAATACTAAAATAAATCTAGTTCACATTTTTCACTTTTGTTGAAAATCACATATAGTGTGTTTTTTCAGTGGAGAACGAAAATACAGTTTTGAGAGTTCAATATTCTCAATCATTTTGACGAAGGTGTTTTGGTTCAGTAGCATTTTTACTTTCAGCTTATATGATAAGAACATTTAAAATCATCTACATTAAGACTCACTACAGGGTTCCTTAGTTCATTCACAACGCTGTTTATTGCAGGTAACAATAGAATTCATGAACTTGATGTAACGTTTGGAATAACCATGTTGACGTCAGTGGAATTTTTATGTTTTAGAAATACTGGATGTAAATTTGAATCACTAGAATCATTTTTAAAGGTTGGCTAAAATTTCAATACTTTCAGAACTTTTTAGTTTGCCGGATATACAGGGTGGGGCAATCTTCTGACATTGGAGGATTACATCGTTGTGGTGAGAGATAGAACTTTATAATTTTGTGTGTGCTAATACAGTTACTGAGGGCACATTTTGAAAATACTTTCGATTCTACAGGGTGTTTCAAAACCACGTAGCAGCACAAACTTACATTTTTTTAAATGGAACGTACTATATTTTGTTCAAGAATCGAAAAGATCTCACCGAGAGCGTTACAAAAATATAGCACTCTGATATATTATAAGGGTGTTTTACAAAGATATGGCCAATTATTAGCAAAAAAGACCTCCTCTTTAACACTCTGCAGAACAGTAAATTAAAATAAATCAACAGGTCTTTGTGTTCAAATGTCAAACACACATCATTGGCTGTGCTCAGTAAATTACTTTTTTCATCTGTGGCTTCTTTAATACAGGGTGAAACAAAACGCAAATCAAGCAATATCTCAAAATTTTTAAATGAATCACCCTATAAGTCTTTTTACAATTTGTTAGTACAATTAATAAACTTTCAAACGATGTAGTAAACTTAGGGCATTAGTTAATGGAAAATGGTAGATATTTTATGATAATGGTCAAAAACTAGTATTCCACATACACAAATAAAATGGTATTAAATTTTTACGTGCAATTTTGGATGCATCCACAATATCTAATCAATGAAATAAAAAGTTTGCTAATACCGTAGGTACCTGGAATTACCAAAAATCTCATATTTATTCATGTTTCACTTTCAAGAATTGTTATTATAGGCTTGTTTGAGAATGGGCGAAACATAATCGAGCTATATTTTTGATTATATCGAGTGGGGGCTACTATCAAAATAGTATCTACTAATAAATATCAAAGAAATATTGCTGTTTTCTTCGTTTGTGTTTAGGAAGTTGATTCAAACACAATAGTTAACTTGTGGTTCCAACAAGATGGAGCATCTGTATATCAGAAATTTTACCGACAGGTGGATAGGACGTGGTGGACCAATTTCGTGGCCTCCTCGATCTCACACCGATGGATTTCTTTTTATGGGGATACATCGAGCAACTTGTGTTTCAAACGAAACCTACTACCAGAGAAGACGTGAAAGAAAGGATTCGTAACGCATTTTCCACAATAACTCCAGCTATGTTGGAAAGAGTAAGATCCTTGTTTTTGAAAAGAATTGTATGGAAGTAAATGGTCGCCATTTTGAACACTTAGCATAAACTACTATACTTTTTATAGAATGTCAATGTTCATTTATGTAAATGTGAGTGTTCTTATAATGTTGGTTTTCATAATTGTTAGTTTTTCAAAAATAGAAAAAGTTGGAAAATAAATCACAACCTGTTTTTGGTGACTTAAGTAATTATTTCGTAAAGACAACAAACTGCTTTTATATTTATTAGTACTATAATGACATTAGCCTACTTACAGTGAACAAAAATATTTCTTCCAACATAATTCCTTCTTTTCTTCCTCTAATGGTAAGAGTAGAAGTCAAAGATATTTTAGATGCATCCAAAATTACGATTAGAATTTATGCCTTAGAAATGTTGAAATTCACAAGATGTTGCATGTAAAAATTTAATACAATTTTATTTGTGTATGTGAAATACTTGTTTTTGACCATTATCATAAAATATCTACGATTTTCCATTAACTTATGCCCTAAGTTTACTACACCGTTTGAAAGTTTATAAATTATACTAACAAATTGTGAAAAGACTTATAAGGTGATTCATTTAAAAATTTCGAGATATTGCTTGATTTGCGTTTTGTTTCACCCTGTATTGAAGAAGCCACAGATGAAAAAAGTAATTAATACTGAGCACAGCCAATGATGTGTGTATGACATTTGAACACAAAGACCTGTTGATTTATTTTAATTTACTGTTCTGCAGAGTGTTAAAGAGGAGGTCTTTTTTGCTAATAATTGGCCATATCTTTGTAAAACACCCTTATAATATATCAGAGTGCTATATTTTTGTAACGCTCTCGGTGAGATCTTTTCGATTCTTGAACAAAATATAGTACGTTTCATTTAAAAAAATGTAAGTTTGTGCTGCTACGTGGTTTTGGAACACCCTGTAGAATCGAAAGTATTTTCAAAATGTTCCCTCAGTAACTGTATTAGCTCACACAAAACTATAAAGTTCTATCTATCACCACAACGATGTAATCCTCCGATGTCAGAAGATTGCCCCACCCTGTATAGTTTTCATTATGAAAAAGAGTGAATTTAGATGTGTGGCCACTATTACCTTGTATTTCTCGAATTTTTCTCCATATATTTTCTGTTGAAGTCGAGGAGTTCATGGATGTCACGTATTTTCCGCTCACTTTTTTTTATCAGATATCGTGATGTGCCTCTTAGATTTTGGGAATTTTCTAAATTACGTTTCCACTAAGGTACCAGAAGCGCTATTCTGTACGCGGCATTGACAGTCGTCGGTATCGGTATGTTAACAACTGACAGCCATCGGTTACGCGACCGACGGGACTAATATGAAGCTATTTTGTATGCCACGGTTTTCGACGCTCGGAATTGCAACCAAAAATTATCGGCATAGAAGTGACGTCACTCGATTCGGTACATGTGGCCAATGAGCGATGGGAGAAACTGTCCAATTTGTAAACAAACAAAAGTGCACGTTGAAGATTAGAGGACATATTTTGATTTCGTTGTAAGGTAGGGTCCTATAATTAGATAATAGATAGTGATAGTGACATATCTTTTATCTGTTAGCATGAACGATACAATTCATGTTTATATTAATATTAACAACCTCAAAAACTCGAAATTTAGAGTCAACTAGCATTGGAGAATTGATCTGGCGTCAACATATATCTCTTTTTTCTCAAAGATAGGATAAGTACAGATATTAATTATTTCAAAGGAGTTTCTTGTTCTAGCAAAACTCAGCGTTATAAATCGCTCAGAGGGATCATTTGATTCAGTACATGGAGATCCATTCAAATTTTGCTGCAGGGAAATTTTGTGGAAAAGATGGAGAGGACTTATAAAACACTAGATTAGACACTGTACACAATATAGTTACTCTTCAAATATTGAGAAGTCACTTAAATAATCCGCAATTCCAGCCAAACATCAACAAATAATGAAAATTTCCTTTCAACGAAAATCGATAACGGTTACCGTGGGGCTCATTAGATCACGGTAGACATACCGATTCTTATCGACTCGAATTCGCGATATCGGTCGGTGAAAAGGTATACAAAATGCCGCACATGCGACTTACCGGCGGCTGTCGATAACTCTGTCTTACCGATACCGATTTCTCTCCGAAACGAGTTACAGAATAGCGCTCCAGGATTCTATTGCAAAGTTTGGTTTTAAAATAATATTGTCATTTCCAATGTCAAAAGGTTATTAATATTGTTTTCAATATCGGACCTAAATTGATCCCTCTTTGCTGATTTGATTCATAGTTTTGGCATCTGGAAACAGATGCTGCTTCTTCTTTTTCCAATAAGATTATTGCAATAGGGTAGTGTGATCAGTATAATACATTGAATCCGTTGTATTCCATTACATTGCTGATGTTAGGAAATATGAACAAAGTGAAATGTCGATAGCGGAGAATATACTGTGAGAAGAGTTAAGTCTTGTTGCTTGGCCTGTGTTAAGTAATGTTTAAGTATGTTTGGAAATATGTTTGAGATGTTTCATATACAGGGTGTCAATTTAAAAACTCAGTCAACGAAAAGAGATATCAAAAAATTCCAAGACCTCTTTTAGGGTAGAGAGAAGGAGCTAAACAACATTAGAGAAAACGCACCCCCATCAACCCCCTATGCTTCACCTACAAATATGTAAATGGCATACGTCGTTCGAAATTCCGTAGAAAATCTTCCCAGAAGTCTAAATGATAATTATACAAAAATAACAATTTATTATGACCGGAGAATTCTGTTTTGTGTAATTATTACTGGAAGAAATGTACCTTGGTATGCTGAGAACACTATTGAGCCCCTAATTGTCTATGAATTGAAGAACCAACAGAACGGCGATGGCAATCCAACTTTGGTTAAAAACTTGCTATACTTCCAGCAAGACGCAGCACCTCTCCAATCACGCTTTAGCAGTTAGGGACTGGTCAGACAATAATTATACAAATAGATGGATTGGAAGGACAAGGTCCTATTTAGCGGCCGCCTAGGTCACCAGCTTCACTACCACCTGATTTTTTTTGGGGTTCACCCTTTACAACGAAGAGTTATTCAAGCTGTATTGTATGTTAGGATCACCATGAACTGGGAGCTGCTCAAATAGTCGTATGAAAACTACATGATTCATTGGGATGATGTTTATTACATAACTCAACTAATTACACTATTTCTGACAAGGGCTATACTCAGGGCTATACTGTCATATAATACAAATATTATAAATAAATTATAATATGAATGATTGACAATGAACTACGTTGAATGTGGATCTATTAATGTGAACCTATTGATGTGAATGCCAACTTGTATACTGCATCAGCATATATACATCTGCCCCAGGTCAACTATCCTTTTACGTGACAGTCTATTGCCTTCAACTGACCTCTTATTGTCACCTTCATGGTCTTACGTGTCTATTTACTATTCGGCAACTATGAAACAATAAATAAGTGCATTGTTCTTCAAATAGATATAATGACATCGGATTATTCAATCATGAATAATTTCAACGGATTTAATTATTGGTTTTCTTTTTATGTAATGCCGAAAGACATCACAAAGCATGTTGTGATATTATTTAAGCAGCACTTGTCAACGTTCGTGAGGTGTTTAAAAATAAGTTGTACTTTTGTTCACAAAGCAAAGAAAACCATTTTAAACATTTACTTAATTCATTAACATTTTTGTAGCTCGACATTTAACACTTCTCCATTTTGTTGTCAAATTGTTGTTTCTGCATTATTCATACACCCTGTATAATAATGACTTAGACTGTTGGAAAGCACTTTCAACGGGTTTTCCAACGACGTACCACAATTTTTGTATGTGGGATAGTTGGGCATAGGAGATGATGGGAGCGCGTGTTTTCTTATTTCCTTTAGTTCACCTAAAAACAAATTTTTTTATATATTTTTCCGTTCAGGAGGTACAGCCCATTGCAAGTTTTGAAATTGTTACCCTAAGCCTCGTATTCATTAATATATCACCATTTTTATCAGCTCTATGACTACCTGAAGCCACGTTATGACAGTTCATGTATCCAAGAATAATCTTCTACTAGTCTCATTTCGTTGGGACGAGGTAGGTATATGCTGCTATTTGTCGCTTGCTTAAAAAATAAAGATACTTCAACTGCCTCAGTCAGTTCAGTTAATTTTTTTGATACAATATCGTTTCTGGTTGATCTATTCACGAAATACAGTTTTTAGTTTTTCAAGCTAATCTTACTTTGGTTTCTGAAACGTACACATTAATGAATGACAGTTCATTTATAAGTAGTTTCAGTTGTTGGAAATGGCAAAAATAACCATTCAGATTCCATTGCAGAACTAATGTATTAGACGGAGAAAGTTAGCACAACCATTTATTGAAGTAGGGATATGTATTTTATCATATTTTTATTAAATTGCTCATTATCATAAAATGTAATGAAATAGTAGATTTGACCTTAAAATCTTTGGTATGTTAGGCTTCTATTTCGAAGATGGGGCAGAATCAAAAACAATGTAACATAAAAAAACAACCTAAAATTAAATGTTCTACGTGGCCTCCTACGACTTCTATGCCTTTCCTAATTCTTTTAATAAAGGACTTCCGAGCTTCAAAGAACATATTATTTTGTCCCCTTATTAAGTTAGCCGCATTTTGCATTTTCCTTCAAAGTTCGTCTCTCGAGTTAATTTCATTGGCATGAGCTAAGGACTTTAAAAGACCCCAAACATAAAAATCAAGCGGGTTATACTCAGAACTTCTTGGTGCCAATTCAAAACCACTTCCTCTGCCATTATTACCACAAATGAAGGAAAAAATAATGACTGTGATTACTGAAGTTCTTGAACCGAAAAAATCATATAAGTGAAATTAGTGTCGGAAGCACCGGCTAGAAGATATTCCAGAGTGATTGAAATACCCTTTAGGTTTTTAGATTAATAATGTGATGTTTTTCTTATTTATTTGAACTGTTTTTACCGTGGGATGAAATTATACGCTTACAATGGCTAATTACTATTGATTTAATGGAGAAACATTTACACAGTATAATAAACTTAATTTATATACACACTACTTAATGTCTACTAACTTATCTACACTCGGTATAATAATTGTCTCAACTTATCTTCAACACTATTTATATTCACTATCTGCTCACTCACTGTATACTAAAACTGTTTACCGACTGTATACTGAACAACTCCCCATTCACTCGAAAATCCGCGTATATATATAGGCCTCCGCAACTCTAGAACTTTCTTGAATCCACCGCCTTCTACGCGGCGAGAACACTCTGGAACATTACTTGTTGAAGAACTTACCTAGAAAGGTCGCATTCATAGTTTGCGACTGGACCGGCTTCTGAATCACTGAGTTATTAACAATAATTTCAATTCAATTCAACATTGTAGTAGATCAAAGGGGAAAGTGTCTCTATTTCAGACTGAAAGTTACATAAAATATAACACTCTACAGGACAGATTTCGGTTTGAACAAGTTCATCATAGACTTGACAAGATCATCATAATCTTAGTGGCAATTTCCAAAGAAATCTCTTACCGAACGCTTCCAAGGAACCTCACAGTGGATGATAAACATTTCAAACGTCTTATTCTAAGTACCAACTGCAATTTAAAAATTCACATTTGGGATGAAACTGAAACGAGCACTCGATTATAATTTCTGTTTTTCAAATAATGAGTGAATTTTTCTATAAAACCAAAGTTCTTCATGATCCAAACCTGAAAATCAAAGTTCAAACTGAAAAACTTGGCCCTATTTATTGTAACATATTATGTATATACTTTCTATATGTTTGTCAAGTTTATCAAAATTCAGTGAATTGTTTTATAATTGTATATATTGTATAATTGTATTATAACGAAATAACGTATGGATGTTTTTTTCCAGTATGTCGTTAAATCCGACTAATTCACTTTTTCCAGATCTTTAAAACTTGCTTGCTTATGGGATGGAAATGGTTGAATATTCACCTGGAAAATATTGTTAATGTCAGCTTATTGGCCTCAATCAACGTTATTGGGTTGTTAAAACGCCACTGATAGTGTTTTTTCGGTTAAATCTGATCAATCAGATCTATGATAACTTTTTTATAGCCTGATTAACTGCAATGAGTAACACAGATTCATTACTACGTCGAAGAAATCAAAAGGCAGAAAACAGCATCCTTGTTTTCACCGACAGCAAAGCTACACTACTGGAGGCACTTGAATTCAAAAGGTTAATTCTTTTTCATACTGAAAAAGTAAAGTTTCCACTTGAAGAAAGGCTCAGCCCAAAAACGCTATAAGAAAAAATTGAGGAAACTACCTATAAATATTATCCAAAATAGCATAGGTAATCCTTAAATAAAATATATATAATTTGAAAAACCACATTTAGTTCCCAAAATCTTTCTCATTGCTTGTTCATCTCCCCTATCCTGTTTATCATTAGCAGCCCTCCCTAAAGCTACTTTACCGAAATTATCAAACAATGCAAACCAACTTGACTTCTTCAAGATCCTGGAAGGACAACGTTAGTTATACATTTACAAAAATGAAGAAAACTGTAGCTGTTTCTGCATTAAGTATTGGCATACAACATACATATTTTACAGCACTACTACCCTTTTAAAACTCTTGCCTCAACCCCAACCCCAACACTGCCTCCCATAACCTCACTCAAAGAATTATTCGAGAGTAAGCCACATTTTTTTCAATTTATCTTTTTATATAATTTTTTTAACTTCGTAGCAAATTCGCTGATTTAAAAAAATCATATTTCTCTTTCTTATGACTGAAACGTGGAGGCTTTAGCCCTATTGTGTCGATAATCACTAAAGATGAGATCCCTTGCATTATACGCATACTTATGGAGGGTGTTAAGGGCCCATTTACGTTACCAATTGTTTCTAAATCTATTCTCTTTCAACCAAATGGGATTTCAAGCGTTCCACTCACTCTTTTTTCAGCATATCGTTTGACAAAAATGTCGATGAACAGACTTTATGTATTCTAACCAATAGAGAAATCGTCTACAACGACATTTCAGGGATACAAGGAATATTCTTTCAAGTTATTTTTTCAATCCTCCGATAATTTCTGAAACAATTTATTTTTATTGTTTGATTATAGAGGCTGTTTAACGACGAGCTTACACACTTTATGTGCTTAAGACTACTCACACGATTTCTATAAAAAATGGCATGAATTAAACAACGAGTTATGGCAAATTTATGAATGAATTTCACACTTCCGGTTATGAAAAAGTGAACGACAAATTTTGAATATAGCACCCTATATTATCAACTTCTCGGATCCCATATTAAATTCCAATGCTACTTTGTGTAGAATCCCTTATATCTGAAATTCATATTTATCAAGATATCAATTTTTTCAATAAAACATTGTCAGATGCAGACCTTTATATTGAAAATTTCTTGTGAACATCCCCAACACCAAATAAAAAACATCTTATCAAGTTCTATTGATAGGTAGGAAGATCAAAGTAATTGGCGTCATGTCGGAAACTTCTTTTCTGTATAAAGGGTTGTTAAAAAAATGATGAAAAGTTCAAGTTTAAAAATGTTCAATATCGCTAACACGGTAGCTTTCTCAAACGAGGGGAGGTATAATGAAAAAATTTTAATTTACACAGAGCCTCAATACTGAGGTTGATGAGGGAGAATAATTGTTAATCCATTTGGTCGTTAAGAAAATTACCTGAATATTGGTTTTAATTCATCTCAAGAGCTTCTGGAAGATTTAATTCGAGGGTTTTGGGTTCTATATGAAAAATTTCAAAATTTGAATCGAAAGTAATTTGAATCGAAAGCTGATTTGCTAATATGAAGATTTAAGTAGTAAGAATCTGATTTTTGGTTGTCATAGCTACGTTTGTGTTCTGAAATTCTGGTTTTAAAATACCTGAAAGCTCTACCTATATACATTTCATCAGAGTTGTAATTACCACATTTTAATTCATAAACTCCTGATTTGTTCAATGTTGAAGATTTAGATTTAATCAATTTGGATAAATTGTTATCGGTTTTGAAGCAAACATTCGATTCCAAAGTTTCTGAAATTGATTTGATTTTTAAAGATGGTATTTCAAAGTATGTTAAGCTTTTAAATCGATTATTTCCGTTTTTTTCAGAAGGAAATACTTGTTCTAGAGTATGTTTATTCTTATTTATGATATTGTCTATTAAATTTAAATGGTAATTATTATCAACTGATATTTGTTTCATTATATTTAGATCTTTGTTGTAATTGTCAATATCCAATGGAACTGTTAAAAGTCTATGTATAATACTATCGAAAGCTGCCAATTTATAACTGAATGGGTGGACCTAACTATTATGAATTGTAATGTCTGTATGTGATGGTTTGTGAAATATAGTAAAATCATGTTTATCATTTATATTTGGAATTATAAGGTCTAGAAAGTTTATAGACCTGATTTGTTCAATTTGTACTGTAAATTTCATGTGTTTATAAATTGAGTTAATAGAGAGTTATTGGAATCACGAATTTACTGCCTTGCAGTAATTGTGATGACCTTAAATAAATAGTGCTGGACCTTATAGTCCAGTAAATGAAGGTGAAAAATACCGTCAACATGGGCATCTGGTCCAGCAAGAAATTTTTTTTTTATATGCAGGTAATAGTAGGTACATTTAACCCCCAAAATGTCAGGTTCCTGTAATTTGTGGGAGGGTCGGAAAATGGCTCTAGAGATCCCGAAAATCCGTTTTCCGCCGATATCTCCCGAACTACGATCCCTAGAGAATTTTTGTTCAGACACAAAATGAAGAGCACTACCTACAAAAGTTGTTCCCACAATTTTTTTCATTAAACCAATATTTTTTGCAAAAATTGTGGTTGAAAAGTTCGCAGTTTTCTGAAACTTAAAAACTGACGTTTCTAGTCCTCGGGTAACCGTTGTAACGTCTTCAGTCAGAGCTTGATCACAAATAAAGCACACGGGCGTACTTCCATTTTTCCACAGGAATGAACAATATTTATCAAATCATTAGATGTCATTTCACCCACAACAATATTAATGATCTTAATTAAAAAGATGAAACCTCACCGTGTGCTCCAAAAAAAAGAAGCTCAAGAATTTTCAATATTTTCCTGTGTTTTTTATCAATAAAAATTTCAAAATTTATTATTTAATAATAACAATAAAATTAATAATGACTTGAATTTCACTTTTCACACTGGAATACTACTAATTTATTCTTTAAAAATCACGAAAGAACTAGTGTTTAAATGTGGAATTGTCAGTTGTTGATAAACAATGCAGCAGAAACCATCCACGTGTACACGCACTATAGCAGACGCCGTCGACCAAACTATAGATGTGTGGCGTGGCGGCGTGCGAGAATAAAATGAGGCATCCATTACAACAAATTTGGAGGAAAATTTCTTTTCAATGCATCAAATAAAACACTTGATACACATGTCAAAGAAAAGTTCAGAATGTGACCTTTCATCGGGTATGATGCTTGACCGGGAAGAATTTTACTGTAAAGAGAAAAAACTGCTCAAAAAAACTCAGAATAATAGCTGTCTTCCCTCAGGAAACTGGGAATTTCCCCGATTTTACTGAAAACCCAGGAGCCTTGGCCAAAAAAAATCATACCATCGGCAAGAGGATATTCTAGCCTTTCTCACAATATCAATTATAAGCGGGTTTGACAATTAATCATCGAGAAATTCCCGATAAACCAGAGCGCTCGGGAAAACTCCAAAAATCCACATAAATCGCCACTTGGAAAACACATTATTCAAAAAAATACGGGCGAATTATTGGTGGCATTGTTCCGGGATAAATAAAGTACCCACCAAAGAACCATAATAATATGAATAAATCCATGGAAGCATTAAAAAATCTAGCAAAGACGAGTTTTGGCCTGGTTTTCCAATGACCCAGGAGCACAAATTGGGTGGATAAAAACACTCCTTAGTAGCCACAGATCCCTTCTTCCACCCGCACTTTGATTCATTAAAAAATATTGATTTTCACGCGAGTTATTAAAAAATTAGTAATTTACTTGGGGATGTCATGCCCTCAGAGCGTGCTCTCTATAAGCCGGCCTGGAGCTCAATTTTGGGTCGGCGTTCGGGCCATTTATCTCGAAAACTATCTAATTTTTTGAAAAAATGCTAGGGATCATTTTTGTGGGTGAGGAACTACTCTTTATTTATCGTCTGGAAAAAAATTCTCCAGTGGTCAAATATCGGCAGATATCGCGGGAAAACGAATTTTCTGGAATTTCAGAGGCATTTTCCCACCCTTCCACAATGGTCAGGTACCTGACATTTTGGGAATTTAATGTGCTTACCATAACCTGCAAATTAAAAAAAAATTGCTCTTGCTGAACCAGTTGCCCATGTTGACACCTTCGTTTACTGGACTATTAAAACAGACTTAAAATTTGGAGTTATTGAAACATGAAACTCTATAATCACATTATATTTAGGTAGGTGTCACAGATGACACAAATCACCTACACATTGTGACATATAAATATGAAACATGAAATAAAGTCGGGATAGTGCACTGCAGTAATCGCGCACAAATAAGGACAAGCACTAATTTTAATAATGTTTCCCATATTCAAAACATCAAATGCGCATGCGTATATGTCACTATAAGGACAGCACTATTACTGCTTGACCTTATAAAAAACTTCCAAAATCTCTCTAATGTGAGTAATTAAGTTATCTAATTGTCTAGTAGTACCGGTGAAGCAAGCTAAAATGTCGTCTACATATCGGCACCGCTTGAAATAATCTCAATTGAATCCATTGTAGTTAATGCTGGGTGAAAAAGCATAGTTTTGTTAATAGTAGACGCTACTTATGGTTTATACTCACATTTTTGTTACTTGAAATTTTTTCGTCAGGTTCCCTATTCCATGAGCAACAAATATGGTTATAGTGATGATTTCTCCGACACGCCGTGATAAAAATAATTCTCAAACATACAAAGGATATTCAATCACGCAATCCTGATTAAATATTTAAAAACCCTGGTGGTTGTGGCGTAATCGTTATGCCAAGGGCCGGTAATGGTTTTCAGATCCAAACATTTTCTGACAAGGCCACTAATTCAGGTCGGTATGCAAATTCATTTGGACGCCAGGAAAGTGAGTTAATCGAACGTTATTCGCCACTTCCTATTACACTAGAGCCAACATTGTAAACGCTATTTATAATTTAAAAGGAGCTTGGCAACCAAAGGAACGTTCTTATATGGATTGCCATGAAATTTTAATGTACTGTGTCTAAAAGGCTATTACATACACATTTAGCTGTTGGCACTGGGTTAAAGTTAGAATATGATAAATATTAAATTGAAATTCTATGGTTATTCAGTATTATTGCTATGACGATTTATTTCTAGGAGAGAAATATTCACAATATTTTCTTTGAATCTTTCCAGTGAT
The DNA here is from genome assembly GCA_910591675.1 of Galerucella calmariensis. Classification (NCBI taxonomy): domain Eukaryota; kingdom Metazoa; phylum Arthropoda; class Insecta; order Coleoptera; family Chrysomelidae; genus Galerucella; species Galerucella calmariensis. The sequence continues at coordinate 17,788 of CAJUYG010003137.1, forward strand.
TCTTAACTTTACTATAAGTTATTCATCTTATTATTTTCGCTTTATTTTTGAACACACCAAATATTTATATTCTGTTCATGATAAGGGTTCAAAGATGTCAAAATCGTATACTTCTACCCTCTTCATCAATTGAAAGGCAGTTCCGTCCCCAGTGACATGGCTTCGTATCATTCTCACGATCTCCATTTAAAGTCTTGAAAACTCCGATCTTGACTGCCCTACAATGTGGACTTCTGTTTTCTCAATTGAATCGATAGATTGGTTGTCTGGTTGACTCCCCATTTTTTATATAGTTGAGTGAGAGCAAGAAAATATTTCCTCATACGAATCAGGTTTTAGAACGTTGTCTTTTCCAACTGGACTACTTACATATCTAAACTTGTGTGTTGTGTGTGTGACATTTTCTCGATTATTATTTATGTTAAATACGTCGGAAGAAATCTCAAAATACGTACTACAAAGTATTGAATCAATATCAAGTAAATTTCATTAGATAACGTCAGATGGGAATATTTATACAACTTTTGAAGATTTCCATGAATTCAACTTTGGGGATCGCTGCTCAGTCAGATAGTGTAGCTGGTACGGTGGAGATATTTAATTAAACCTCTGCTCGTATAAACTTGTGTCGGTAGGTTTATATGAGTAGTTGCTTTTTGTCGTGAAATAGTCTCCCTTTTTGTTAAACGAATTTTATAAGAAACCTGCCAAAAAAAGAAGGAGGTCACGTGAAATCAGACGATACGTTGTTTCATTTAGTAAACTCCATTCCCAAGAAGAAATTATTTTAATAAATCAGGAACAGCAACTCGCCCCCTTCTCTACCCAAAAAAACAAAGTCTCACAGCTTCCTAGAGAAATGTGATATCCTATTTGAAATAATACCTACAGTTGAATATTTTTGAAGTTTGGATAATTAGACTTATCAAATTCTTCCATAAATTGCACTTTTTATAATTCAGAGAGTTGCAGAAGTATTGCAGCAATAAATTACCCTACAGGTTATTGAGTGAACTATGCTTCAGTACTCACCACTTATGGACAGTGGATGTTCGCAGTTTTCAAACTTGTGAATACCAAGCAATTCAGTTTAATGAGTCATGCTAATTTAAATAGTAGACACTATTATTGTCAGTTTTCCGTATGTTTTCACGTTCTGTGAGCCTTGGACTGTTTAAGGCTTGCTCACGGTTATCCAAAGCCAATTTTACATTCACAGTAACATTAGGTTCACGGTTTATCAAATGCTCCTGTTGGGGAAAAACTAATTCGTGATATAATATAAACATTCAGGGAACTGATTGGAGACGAACTCACCATAAAACAATAAATTCCGGATACATCCAATGAAGGCAATAAGCTCACCATTCAAAATATAGTTAATTTATAATCTGAAACAGATGAATCATTTAAATGCCAGTCATTAGGTACCTACACAATTGAAAATCAAAAAACAGAACTTAATGTTTCTTTTGTTAAAATTATGGTTCCATTCTAGATGAATGCCACAAGTACACTGTACACAAAAACAATAGTGTTCTTTGGAATTGCGGCATTCTCATCTCATCTGACAATTTTAAAATCTTCCGCTGTGGCTGAAAATCTGCAGGTTGAGTCAAATCCATTTGTCCAAAATAATAATTCTTCGAAATTGCTCACGTAAGTGTCAACTTACTCGAGCTACCAATCAAGGTCATGTTGGATTTTTCACCTGAAGTTGGGTACATACTCCCTTGCTCCTACATCAATTGGAATTATTGCCCCTAGCTGCAATACGAATGTCGTGGAAGAATCGAGAAGTTTTTTCGATTTTTGACGTATAAACGTTCACCTATTTCATGGCAATAATTCTGCACGTGTTGGATGAATTATTTCTGTAGAGGAGATAAACGCGCTATCGCCTCTTACCACGGCGAAAGTGCAAGTTCCCAAACTAGCACAAGAGAGTACTTGCAGCTATCTGGCACAATGATTATAGTGCAAGAGTAGTGTCGCGACAGTGCGATAGTGAGTAAATATTATATGCTAATAGTTCCTGCAATAGTTGCTTTTACGGCGTAACTATCGCAAAAACGATCATCGTAAAAAGGAACCTCAATCGGAATATTAGAGTAAGATCCCAGAGCTATAAGACATAACTTATTTTTAAATAGATGAAATGTTAGGTTCTCAGTAGTATCTCGTGAGCTTTGAATACCTGTGTATTTGTGGAGCTATCCTAAGGGCACCTGGTCAGGTATCAGGTGAGAAAGATAACTAAAAATAAGAGTTACTTTACTTAAATTTAAATGTCTGATTTTTATATATGTTTTGTAGAATAATATTCTAAAGTAGTATCATAAGTACCAGACACTTTCCATGGACCAAAACTTTTGTTAAACGCTTCAAAGCTCCACAAGCTCCGTAAACGTATAGTATTCAGTATAGTTCGGTTGGAGCACATATAACTTAGTAATAGTTGCCATGATAACATATTTGAAAGTCAGACATGTGAAAATAAATGTAGTTAATCCATTTTTTGCAGCTTTAAGGCGACTGACTAAAGTTTTGGCAAATGGAAAGTGTCTTTCACTTATGATACTACTCTAAAATATTATTCTACACAACATTTAGAAAAATCAGACATTTAAATTTAAGTGAAGTAACTCTTATTTTCAGTTATCTTTCTCACCTGATACCTGCTCAGGTGCCCTTGGGATAGCTCCACAAACACACAGGTATTCAAAGCACACGAGATGCTACTGGGAACCTAACATTTCATCTATTTGAAAATAAGTTATGTCTTATTGCTCTGGGATCTTATCACGAAAAATGTCATTGAGAAAAATCATAAAAAAATATATTACCAATTCATCCAAATATTACAGTTAAATTGACGAATCTTGACAAGGTTGATTCGAAAATAAATCTTACTGTGAGTAACCGAGTAACGTAACGCTTTATCCACAATAAGCCCAGGAGGCTGAGGTGGTACCGGCGAAAGGACGGCTCCGAAGGGAAAAAAAAAAAAAAACGAGTAACGTAACGTATCCTTTTAAATGTGATAACTTTGAAATGGAAACGATGTTCTATTGCTTCAGATATTCATGGAAAATATATCTTGAATACTGGTTAGGTAATATTTCAAAACAATGACTATTCGCGTCTCTCATATTTCACTAGAAGACGCTGAATGTTTTTTTTATGTTGATAGTAAATGGAGCTAATCTTAATTCAAGTACCTATTACAAATTTTCTCCTTCCAAGATATACACAAAGTTAATCAACCTTATTTATAATTAAATTCAGTGGCTATTAGGACTTATAATGGTTGAAATTCACAAATAACCTATTCATGGACGTATTTAGTATCATGTTTATAATAGGTTTATTTCTTGGAGTTAACTTCCAATTCTACAATACCAGTATAAAAGTCAGTGCAAAATAGTTATTCCTTCGATATTTCATACCTAGATTTATACCGGAAATAGCTGTTTGTCGGTTCTACAATGGTTTGACATGTACAGTTATTCCTGGAATATCTCGCTGTTAGTTCCAATCATGGATAGAAAAATACTCAGCTCAAATGAGCCAACGCTCTGACGTTTGAAACTTTGAAAAGCGGAAAATTCTGACAATTCAACTAACCATTACTCAAACTTTTTGGTTTCTTCCGATACAGCGAGTAGAAAAGAAGTGACTGGATTCGGGATAATAGTTCATTTGTCTTATTTTGGTTCAAAAATATGGATGAAAATGGTGTTCATTTATAATCGGAGGTAATATCCCGAGACAATGACTATTATTTCCTTGGTAATTTTATCCAGATTATGGTCGAGTTAAATTGTCCCAAAATACAAGTTACTCAAGATGAGTTTAAAAAAATTATAGTCTTCATTTGTCATGGTCGAGTGATAAACAGGAAGATTATTTCATGAACAGCATAAAATAATTCCTATATACTATACGTTCCAACATCTATTTCGTTCCAACATAAATTTTTACAACCTTGAATTAATTAGCAATAACGATAGTTGAGGTAGTCACACTTAACTCATATTTCTTCTGCTGATAAAAAGACATAAATTGTCTCCATACAGACTCTTTATTACTATGTGTTCACTGTTATGGATCTGCTCACATAATCCTTAATCACCGTAGAGGAAGATAAACCAAAACAAGACATTTTCAAATCTCGCTGCTTGATTTATGTCAAACTTTGAAATTTGTGCAATCAAACAAAATAGTGTCGCTTATATTCTTCTGTTCACCTGAGTAGCAGCTCATATTACATATCGTGCAATTTTATAGGTGCAGCCATGCTATGTGTCAATGGAATAATCGCTCATATTCCTCTGTTTAGGTACCTAAATGGCCGCTCATATTACACATCGTTAGTTTAATCATGCAATTTCATAGGTGCAGGCATCTGTGAATGGAATAATCTATTAAGTCAACTCATAGGATTTTCACGATAAAAAGACGATGACGTTATTTTAAGTTACTCCCCTGCTTATCAAAATAAATATATTAAGTCCCCAACCGTGAATACAATTCATCCTTATCAGCCAGTGCATTTTACAGCTAACGGGTTGGCAAAACTTCTCACGTCAGATCAACTGGTGAAATTCCCAAGTTTGTTTTGACATTTATTGACATTCGATCATAGTCTAATTTTCACAAGTTCGTTTTATGCTTTCAAATTTATTGTTTCTTCAAGATTGAAATACTAATTATTCAGGAAAATCTGCAGTGTGTAGTTGATGAAATGCCGAAGCAGCTGAACAGTGAATGTTAGGAGATGGAAACATCTTTGTTAAGCCATTTTGAACGAGAATGCCGAAATGGGGGCCCGCTTCTCCCGCTCACTGCTGTAAGAGACGTAAGTAATAGTATTTGCTATTTGTATTCATTATTATTGGGAACTGTCAATCTATCATCGGATTGACTTTTCTAGTTTTCGTTAAGTGAAAAAAAATACAGCTTGGCACTATCACAATATTTTGTTTTGCAACGTTATCGTCTTTTTATTGTGAATAAACTATAATATACTAATTTTTCTATGCTTGAATTGAAAGCACGGCGGGTATTCGCTGAAAACACTATAGCAGCGCCGAATCAATGTATATGTATGCCACGGTCTTGACGTGCGATGATTTTCTTAACTGTTAATCTCATGTCACTTTCAAGTGCCAACACTTCAGCTAATATCGGATTGTCTGGCAACAATTTTTCGAGACTCTTGATAATAACTATAACCCATCTATAACCTATTTCCACACTTTGGCAAGTTTATCTGAAACCGTGAAAGGAATGCAGTCGAAAACATTCGACATTGCCACTTTTAACTATGACAAAACTGAGGTTCTAACTATGTAGTGATAATAATTAGAAAAGGGTCTTTTTATTATTAACAATATTGAAAATATGATTAAACATTAATTTTATAATGTGCTTGTTTCCTTGGATTTATTCTATTAACATTATTTTTTCAATTTATGAATATTTAAAGATGAACACTTTTCCAAATTTGTTATGGGCTTTTTGAAGCTCTGGCAGCGTTGTACGAAAACCATAATGACCACACCCTCCGATTACATAATTGGTGATTTGTATCAACCAGCTAACTTCTTATTGGCAAGCGCGTGCGTGAGATCTTCCCTCTCACTTCGTCAATTGACTGATATTGATTTATCCAGTGGCGTTGCTATTGTCAGATACATTTGTATTTTCAGTTTTACTTGGTAAAATAGGTACCGTACGCCATTTGTACGTTTGACAGATAGACGCCATGTTTTTCCTCGCCTCTTACCGACGCCGCATAGCTTCAGATAAACTTGCCAAACTATAAGTTCATCGTGAAACAGCCAGTATACAGTATACACCAAATACTATTCATTATAAGTTTGAAATATTTTACTCACTATATACCATGGTCTCATAAATAACACCAATTAGTATTATTTTATAATATAATATATTTTTTGGGGACTTCCATCAGGACTATGGCTTTTGACTCTGGGAGT
>CAJUYG010003138.1:0-23780 GCA_910591675.1 Galerucella calmariensis
AGATTTTGGACAATCTACTACGGAACAATCTATGTGATGTTTTCCATGATGGTTATTAATTTGACGATTTGTTGATTTACTTGCTTCAGATACCACAAAAGTTAGGAAAAACAGCAACAAGTAGTTCATACTAACAAATATACTTTTTATTGATTCTGTATCAATATATATTTGCAAAAATTATTTATTAACATTTTAAAAGACACGTCCAAATTCAATAACATGTTTAATGTGTAAAAATGAATAAAGCTGCAACAAATTCGTTCATTTAACATGATTAAAAAAGGTAATTAAATCCGAAAATAATGTCAGCCACTTAAAGTAAATTGAATTTTGTTAAGTAGCGTGTGTCAAATCCGATAATTCAACTATGGAAGTGTGTGGGGGAAGAACAGGACAAAAAATATACCAAAACAAACCTACCTGTTGGAAAAATTGCCGGTTTTTGAAACTGAAAGTTCTTTTCCAGTTTTCATGAGATGCACCCCTTCCTTCCAAATTATTGGGCATGGAGAATTTCGATTTTCACCCAAAAAATCCTCATTTTTAAGCGATTTTTAGAATTTTAGTAAAAATAGGTTTTTGGTTAAGAAAAGCATATAGGCTTAATTGAAGCTTGATGAGATGACAATGGAAATTAGTTTTTTTGTTTTTGTACGATTCATGCAATGGGAGATACGGCCATTTAAAATAGGGATTTTACTGAATAGATTGGGAAAATGGACTATTGCATATTGAAAAAAGTAATGGAAAGCATTGGGTTAGCACAAATTACTAAAAATTTGAGACCCATAAGAATTTTTGGCATATGGACAAATGAACTATTTTTTGGTATTCTTGTTTTTTTGTTTTTATGCCAAAAATGAACGCTTGATGAAAAAACGGCGAGGCTTTGCCAAATGACAAAATTAATTGTTTTAAAAAAACATTTCCCTTTTTGCTCGTTATAGAAAAACATATTGATTTTTGAAGCCCTAAGATAAGCATTGAACTTTTAGCCGCTGTTTCCCAATAGTTTCCTTTTTGGAACTTTAGTTCTTTACGCCAGGTTATGTTTGAGCGACCAGGGGTCGCGACGCAAAAGATCTGACCGTTACGCGTTACGTTACGCTACGTTATGTTACATTGCTTCGTTATGCGCCTTGCTTTTGCGTGCTTGTGCCTCCTTAGTCTCTCTCTCGTTTACGAAGCAGCGATTCATAATAATAAATATGCTCCTGCCCGGATTCGAACCCGGGCCGCCCGCGTGCAATGCGAGCATTCTAACCACTGAACCACCGATGCTATATTGATATTCTACGCAAAGCTGGTATTCGCAGTGCTAGTTATCTACTTGAATTTGTTCGGATAAATTTTTACTATTATTTCCATAATTTTTTTTGCGCGATTAAGGGGTCTAGCTACTTTCCGAAATACAGGGTGTTGAAATTTTGAAAACTTGAATGTTTTAATTCGATAACTTTAAAATGGATGGATAAATTGATTTGACATTTGGCAGGTAGTTTTTAAATGTAAAAGGGCATATTTTGAAAGAAATTGTAGTTTGTGCAGCTAGTGTGGATATGATGGCCATATCGCACGAGGACGAAGATGGAGCACGACGCCGTAGGCGGAGTGCTCAATCGTTCAAGTGCGATATGGACAATCCACACGAGTCGAACAGCATATTTTTTCTACGACCCACTTAGGAAAAAATTTCTATAAACTGTAATATAACTTCAAATTAAAAATTTAACAATTCAATTTTATGTTTCCACTAATTTTGTGGTAAACGGATGTCCAATTTGTATAATGCTACGGTTTCCTTTTTTAAATATACGATGCTGTTATAAGTAGATGTTGCCAGTCGGACTCCCTCATGGAGGGTACCGTACCATTATCTATAATAATGAATATTCTGCTAAATATTTCAAACGTCTACCTGTTGTCGTTATTAATATCAAGCAGAATGATTATTTAAAAATAAAATTAACAATAAAAAAAATTCCTCGCGGGGAATCGAACCCGGGTCTACCGCGTGAGTGTCTGGTGTGCTTACTACTCAACCACCAAAGAATATGCAAATTGTTTATCTATAACGTCAGATGTATTACATAACTTTTGCTTAAAAGGAACTAAAGTTCCTACCATGTGTCCCGCGACACGTTCTACCTTTTTTTCTATGATACGTTTTAAACGAAATATGACCATTTAAAATTTACCATTTAGCTTCATTGTCCTTAAATTTCCTGTTTTAACCTCAAATATTTCTGACTAAATTATAGGTTAATTGAATTTGTGGCAATTATTCATCTTTTAAATGTTTCGTTAAAAATCTGGATATCATTACCCAAAAAAGTCGCTTACTTGAAATTACCGAACAAAAAAATCAATTGGCTAAAATATTTGCATGTTCTAATGTATGCTAAGGCCAGTAGTTTCTTTAGACATATTTCCCGAAGAAATTTTAAGATATCCACAGTTCATCTGATATTTCATTTCCTTTTATTCCAGTGCAAGTTCTGGAGTCCACAGTGAGGTCCCGCCTAGTTCATTGAGTTTTCTTAGGCATTTCCTTACAATTTTAGAACTTATTACACAAGAACTCAGTGTTTCAATGGCTGTATGACTATCCTACATGGTGATAATCATTTGCCTTCTATTTTTGTGTGTCATTTTTGGGAAATGGAGCAAGAAATATAACTGGAATATTGCAAAGGACAAGGTTTGTTATGAATAACAACTATAATTTGGCATAATTACCTGTCATCATTAATTATTGAATTTTTGTCAATTCTGAAGATATGAACAGGAACATGTTCACAAAACAATTATGAATTAGGTACCTATATTGCGTACGAATATGTCTTAAAACCTTAAGAGATAAATATACCTATAAAAAAAGGTGAGTAGAAAATATCTTATTTGGGTATTTCTTCTTCTACTCATATTTATAATATTGTTAAATTTTTGATCTCATTATATTTGGAATTATGTAGTTTTGCTATTAATAAACATCTGTATTAAATTATTTTTTCAAGCAGTTGCCATCTACAACTTTCAGATAATTGATTACGTCTTGGCTAGATTTGATGAAGAGATTAATTGGCCTACTCCCCTGCCAACCTTTCCAAATCTATTGTGGTCAAATTCATAGATAACATGTCAAATTATTGGCTAAAACCCTAATACCTAACTGCTCTGGTGAAAACAGTTTGACTGTAAGTCAACATTAAATAATAGTAATATATCAAATAAAGTACTATAATTTTCGTGTTAATTTACCCTCGAATTTACCATTACTTATATAGTTATTTCAATGAATAGCAATTTCTAAAAATTTTACAATAACATTTTAAAATAAGACATTAAGAAATTTGACTGGAAAATACTTATTCATCATTTTGGTTTTTTATTTTTCCGAGGCTGGAATCGTAAAAAGCGGCCAAAAAAACCACTACCTTTCAATTTTGGTGAACATTGATTAAGTAGGTATTTCTCTAGTCATTTAATTTGTTTAATAATTGTTTATAATTAATTACGGGCTAATCACCACACAACTAAACTTGTATTATCAAGCAATCAAAAACTTTCTAAGCAATTTGCAAAAAGTTTTAAATCAATTTTAGGATTTTCGCATTATTTTTTGATATAAAAATGTTTACTTCATTGATTGGATCATAAGTAACCGCTCAGCAAATAAATAGATCATAGATCTTTGGATAATCTTGATAAACCTATACAATGCCTATACCTACCTAATATTGAATGTCTTGTCTTTCAAGCATTCACAATTTTAGTGCAATGCAATAGAGAGTATGCAACCAATATTACACAATAATGAAAGTAATAGGAAAGATCGCCTAAGTATAATGAAAGCCTGGTATGGGTACTTCAAGATGATAAATATGATATATTTTATTCAAATTCCAACTGTATGAATACATACAATTCGATATATTTCAATTCATATTAATATATTAAATACTTTCAAACACAAACATTCCTAAATAACATGCAGATGTAGGTAGATACTAGGTAAGTATATTCATTTAAAAAACTTACCAATATTCTTCATAGGTGAATTTATCCCTCATAAGTTGACTAACCGAATCATCTGATGTATGAAATAACTTATGAAAATAAGCATACTGTCTAGCAATACTTTTAATTTGGCGAAGAGCGATTTCTAGGGTAGGACTACCTTTTAACTCCTGTAACTCTTCAACTGTAAAATATAATACTGTAGTATAAGTAGTTGGTAAAAAATCAATGTATGGTTTCCAAAAAGACTCAGGTCTAAACTTTTCATGTAACAAAAATATTGCTAAGGCAACATTGGGCATGTTTCCTAGCATCTGATCTTTTTCTAGTAAATTTTTTAAAGCAGTTTTTTTGGCCACTTCAACAGTAAGCATTAGTTTTCTAGGTACTGAGATAACTAAAGACGATACTGGGGTTTCAACATTGGTTATAAACCCTAAGCCAAAATTTTCAACTTCTTGAATTTCACAGCCTTTGAGTACCGCGCCATTCTCTTCAAACCAATTAGTAAATCTGTCAACGGTGGCAGCACTAGTTCTATCACTGGTTGTATTTTTATATTCGTTGACTTTATTTACTTGTAGCTTTCTGAGTTTTTCAGCGATTATACTTATTTCTTTATGGTTTTCCAGTGATTTAGAAGTATCAAACTGTTGAGGTATGGTACTTATTCTTAACAACTTGTCTACAAGATCATTTATTTCTTTGTAATTATTTAATGAAGCAGATTTCTTCGGTTTATGCCCTGATCCTTTCCGTCCCATGATTTAAGAAGTAGGATAATTATAAGTTTTAATACACTGTCACTGATAATACAACTGATTCACTCACAGCACGTGGGAACACGGTTATGATCAAGTTACATTTTTATTTATAAACACAATAACACTCTGGGAGTGTAGGTAGACATGCCCCAGAGCTTTCTTTGCTTCGTAATGAACGTACATGAACTAGTTAATAAGGCTATTCGTCACTAGATGTCACCTTAGTTACCAATTTGAATTCTTCAAAATATGAAAAATTGCAGATGAAGATTATTATGCTTGAAATTTGAATAATTGAATAATTTAGAGTAATTATACTTTTGCAGTGCGTATATGATGGTTTAAGAAAATTATCACTTATCAATTATTACTTTGCTTAGAGAATTCTTAATAAAAATATAAACATGGTAATAATACTTTTCGGTAATAAAACAGATGGTGAACCATTTGAAATTATTGAGAAAAAACCGGAGTGAACTTTTGGCAGCCAATTTCCGAAGACAAAAGGAAAATCACTTCGGTGCCGTCGAAGGGGTAAAAATGGTACCCTCAATGTTAATTGAGCCCCAATGAGACAGGAAGCCAGGTTGAGATATAAACATAAAATAGATATACTGACAAAAGGAAAATCGCTTTGGTGATGTCGAAGGGGAAGAATAGCCACTTTTTTATAAATTTCATCCTTTCTTCTCTTTTCCTTCGGGTTGAAATGAATTTTTTTAATATTGAGGGTAGCATTTTTACCACTTCGACGGCACCGAAGCAATTTTCCTTCTGTACATAGTGCCATATAATTTGATTTTTCGTTATCTTACACTTAATCAATTGTTATAGTATCTTTTTGGTTGAATTGATCATGCAAATATGTATCGGATTCATTGCTTTTTTTCCAATCATTTAAATTATACACTCAATATTTTTTATTTTCTCAACAATTTATAATATGATGTGCTTATTATTCTTCGGAAATTTGCTGCTAATTTTTGGCTGCCAAGTTCGCCCGGTTGAGAAAAATATGTACTTGAGTTTTGACTCCGCTTGTATTCGATTCAAAAGATATTAAGAAAATCATTCAGGTTCATAAATTTTGACAATCATTAAAACGCTTTGGCTGCAATATAGTATTATTCTTTTATCCATTTTAATTATACAGAGCGTTGACGAGAATTGATTACAATTTTTTACATATACCACTTGTAATTTGCAATGGGGAAGTAAAGAGAATTTCAATTTTAAAGTAGGATATAGGGTTTTAAATCAAAAATATATAAATTTGCTATGGCACAACATTACATTGTAACCTTTTTTGAAATATGAAGCCTAGAGAAGCCTACATTTATTATTAAAAAATAATACAAGATCAATTTTGGAAATATCCTATAATAATGAGTATAAATAATAATAAGTATATATAAATATTTCGTTTTCATCAATGTCATTAAATTCTATGACTGGAAATCAACTGCAATTCAAGGTTATATCTTTAATAAATGCGTGCTAGTAATTGTAAGTACATATTATCTGGTTAATAAGCTTAAATTTTTGCATCATAATAATACATGTCCCAGCTAGTATTGCTTCTTTTCATCATTCTTGTACATTGATACACTAAATAAAATATACCAGGTACTTATTTTCTACTTATTGCAAAAACTAAAATGTTAAACAGGGTGGTTAGGTAGTTTACTGTAAAATTCTGAGAAGTTGGATGCGCTTTATGGAATGTGTATTTTTTATTAATTACAAGTGAATAATCTAAAACCCATTACTATTAATCACATTATTAAGGTATTTTTACGTAATCCATATATTCCTTTTAGCTCAGTCGAGTTAGCTCAAAACCGTGTCCAAGATTTACAAACATTTTTAGCAGCAATTTTCCATCGGAATTCGTTGGGGGGAGTCACTGGTAGTCTAAATTCAAAAAGTTGGGGTACCAGACTTGTTGCTTCATCCGCCATCTTGATTCAACGGGTTATTTTTTGTCTCTTGAATAGCTCGTTTATTTTCAATTTGACAAAGAAAATGGTTATCACAAAAGTTGCTTAATATTAAATTTCCTACAATTTTGGTTCCCATCAATTTTTTCATAGGATCGATTTTTTTCGATTTATACCCAAAAAGAGGGGGTGAATTTTTGGTTATCGAATAACTCGTTTATTTTCAATTCGACACGGAAAATAGTCATTACTAAAGTTGTTTAGAATTAAATTTCCTAATATTTTCATTCCCATCATTTTTTTCGATTTATACCAAAGAAGAGTTGGGGGTGAACCTAAGTATTCTATCATCGCGTTTATCATTGATGTTGTACCATTATTTTTTTGTTTGTTTTTTTGTTGCTGATTGTCATTGTAACCTCCCCTAACGAATTCCGAAGGAAAATTGCTGCTAAAAATTTTTATAAATCAAAAATACCAATTCGATTGGGCTATTTATACTCGTATTTTAGGTAAATTTTTATATAAAGAAGGTACTGCTAATATATTTTTATTCTAAAAATTTTGAGACTATCTAGATCTTGACTAAATCAATCTATACTAATAATATATGTATAACATTGTACTGTCTGTCTGCTCAGAAACGGTTGAACCGGTTTTGATGAAACAATTATTAATTGTGTGTTTTCCATCGTTAAAAACTATTTTGAAATTTTAAACTATGCTTCAACTTATACCAGCAAGATCAATTACATATCTAAAGATTTCATTTGTCGACGATCTATGCGGACGAAGTCGCGGCTAGTAGTTTAGTTCAATCATGTCGTTGGTTCAGTAGCGGATTTAGGATTGGGCCTAGTTGCGACAAATTTTGAGGAGCGCCAACATTTTTAAGACGACTGAGTTTTATGTAAACTGTAAGACCAAATTTTAAAGTTTACTTTATTGCGCTCTTACTTTATATTGTTTATATATACATATACTGTTACTAAAGAAAAAGGGCGCCATGTCGTCTCGGTCCTAGGGCGTCCTCAAACCTAAATCATCTACTGTGTTGGATTGTACTCATGAAAAGTAGTACCCAAATACACAGTATGCATAACTTAATTGTTCCAGGTTCGTGAAAATTGTAAGATTTTCAATGTCCACAATTATAACCTCGATTATATTCAGTATGGGTTTTGGGGAATAGCATTATCTACTTGATTTTCACTTTTGGAACTCGATGGTGAAAACGGCATCCATTCGGATTACCTAATGAAGCCTACAAGCCTACATAGAATTAGAAGATGTATCGTAGTTAAGGGTTCATGGGGGAGGTAGGTCTCATCTGGAACATGTCTACATTTACTTTTTTCTGACAAATATAGTTCGATTAATGAAATGTTATGTCGGGTGATGTTCTAGTATTACTCAAAACAGTGTGCACCTTTTAAAAGCCGATTCGGAAATTAATAAAACATTGTAAAAAATGTTATTGAAATTTATGGTTCATGCTGCTAAACTTTTAATTTATGGTTAAATTGGATTTTTTTGTTAAATACGCCGTTTCTGTTGTATATTTGTGTACTTTGTAAAATCCTTATTAGAGTTTTGAAAAACCATACACAGGGTGAAATTTTCTATATTTGAACAAAACGAAATAATTTTTCAAGACCTAAACTGATTTTTTCTGTTTGAATAAATTAGTTAAATAGATGATAGTAGTGTAACGTTTTACCAAAATAGCGGACAAATCGAAATTACCGTTCAAAAATTATGATCAAAAGAAATATCAGTCAAAACTCACAACTCTTAACTCTCCCTGTATATTATTAAAATATGGGAGCAGAAACTTTTTAATGGACATTTGACATTCCCCTTTGGGGTCTCCATACGCAGTATAAGAAGTATGTACAGTTCCTCATGACTCACCCTGTATATAAAGACGCGACATAATAATTGCCTAATGGTATAATTTGATGAAAACAAATGCTGCACAGTAAATATAATTAAATACCTAATAAAATCTATCCTTGTAAGGAGATTTACCGTATAATGTTCCAAGAAGTTTGATGTGGTTTATGGAATGTGGATTTTTTAATTCACCCCAAGTGAATAATCTAAAATTCTTACTTATTAGTAGAATCCCATTATTAGATTCCGGTTTTAATAGGAATTTAAAATGCTTATTTTCGTGAATCAATAACAACAGAAATTATGTTTAAATTGGCGAAAATAAAAACATTTTTAACTTATTAATAGAATGAAATTATTAAGTTCCGCTATTTTTATTACCAAATCGATGTAGGTACCAATTCGTTGTAAATTATAATGAGTAACATTTTATTCTATGGAGTACTGCCAAGTTATTTTTTTCATAAAAATTCTCTTTCTAATGTTTTAATAATATTCTAATTATACTTATTTTCGTATGTCATAAGCACAGAAAATACGTTTAAATTCGTGGGCGAGAATAAAAACAGTTTTATTTAGTCATACCATATTTATCAGATGACTTTGAGCAAATTAATTTTCTCCCTACTAAGCAGGTAGGGTCAGACTGGGAAGAGAAATCGGCCCTTGTCTAAAAGACCGTCCCACTTGGCTTGCCGGGGGATTTGGAGGCACGAGTGGTCCTCGGCGCCCTCCGGAAAAAAAAAATGTAAAGCAAATTAGTGGTTTTAAAGAGTATTAAAGCCTAAGTTAATGGGTCAGTAATTACAAAAAATACAGTTTATTACAAACACTTTTCAAAAATTTGTCACTTTGAGAAGTAAAGAAGATATAAAAATTAAAAAGTAGGTATAGAATAGTTTTTGTCACCTGTTTTAAAAAAAGATAAACAACAAATAACCAATGTTGTCTTTATTTCAAATCCAAAATTAAGGTTTGTTTAATTTAATACATAGGCGAAAGCCTTAAAATATTTCTTTATCATTAAAACTAGTTCTTAAGAACTTTGATTTGTCTGCTATACTTTGTCAATAATAGAATTATCTGCTCTTATCTCATCAGCAAAAATGATTCTAGTTTAGACTGGCCAAGTTACTTCTTAATCTACTTTTGATGCACTTTAAGCCAACGGGCACACTGAACGAGTTATGTCGATCAATTTGAATAAAGTAAATATCAAACCAACGTTACCTTATGAAAACTGTCACAAGGCTAGATTGATCGCTGTCACGTCCAGTCGAGATGCTTATATTTCAAACTTGCACTCAATAGTAATAATTATTTGTTTTCGAATCTCTAACCTCGGTTTTTATTCACATATTTATTTATTACATGCAAGTAATTAAATAAAATCGTTAAGTGATAATATTAGCGATAAGATACAGTGTATTAGTTCGGAAATATTTAAAATTACAGCTGTTAAATGTCAAATTGGAAAACTGTGATGCTTGCTTAGTGTGACGAGCATTTCAAGTATCACTTGATCCGACACGAGGGACTGGCGCTCAAAATCATTGAGCAGTCGGCCCTCGAACAGCTTAAGAAGGCAATGGTTTGGGTGCCAGCGCCGATCGAGTCTCCTCCCCAAGAAGTCCTCAGGAGGATCCGGATTGGTAATCCGACCCTGAGGACTGAAGGGTGGGTGATTCGGGCCTCCCGATGGGATGCTGCCTCTCTGAGGCAGAACATTGTATTGGGGCTCGATCCTCGCTCGGTGGTGGCACTCAACCATACGAAGGGGGAAATCCGGTATGGGCTCGGGAAGGTTAGAATTATCTTCCCGGGAACTACGGAGACTCCGGAGTAAATTATTAATGGGTAAGGAGGTACCTCTAAAGATATTCAATGTCTGTTGAAGGGGCCTTAAAATTTACCCAGGTTAACTTGCAGTATTGCCGTGCCGCTGCAGGAGTATTCGCGCAGAGGATGGCAAAGCTGCAGACAGGCATATGCCTCATACAAGAACCATGGGTGTATAAAGGGCATGTACGAGGCTTAGGCACACCCGGGCGTAGCTTATTCTATGCAGTGGGTGAACCTAACCCTAGAGCGTGCATTTCTACGCACGCAAGTGTAAGTGCAATACTGATAAAGGAACTTTGTTTCAGGGATCTAGTAGCGGTGAGAATGGACTTCCTGGGCAGGAATAGTACGAGGCATAGTTTAGTGGTATGCTCTGCTTACCTGCCCTATGATTCACCAGAGTTACCACCTACTGAGGAGTTCCGCAAGGCGGTGGAATACTGCATGGTCAGGAAACTGCCTCTTCTTATTGGCTGCGATGCCAATGTGCACCACACTATGTGGGGCAGCACATCAATAGCAGTCAATAGCAGGGGAGAGGCTTTGCTTGACTATCTAGGTACCACTGACTTGCAACTACTCAACCGAGGGACGAAACCAACATTCCGAAATAGGATTCGGGCTGAAGTCCTGGATGTGACGCTTGCGACAAGTAGCGTTGTAAGTATGGTAAGGGACTGGCATGTTAATGATGATCCGTCATTGTCGGATCACAGTTACATTTGTTTCAGTAACAGGGTTGCTGTTGAAAAACAATCAATCAAGTATAGGGACCCCAAGACTACCAACTGGGAACGGTATAAACTGGATCTCGCAAGAAGGCTTGGCGGTTTCCCTAGAAACTTTAGCAATAATGATGAGATCGATTGGGCCATAGCGGAGCTGGGCTCGATTATTGTCTCGTCATATGAAGAAAACTGCGCCGAAAAAACGAGGAAGGAGGTTAAGGGCCACAAATGGTGGAACAAGTCTTTGGATTCGATACGGCAACATACCCGGCGCCTATTTAATAGGGCAAAGTCGGATCTGGATTGGGAGCAATACCGCCAGAAACGAAATGAGTACAAGAGTGCGGTCAGGTTGGCTCGAAGAGATGCCTGGCGGGCCTTCTGTGAGGTACCTCAAATGTCAAGGCTGCGCCGTATCTTAACGAAATCACCGGACAGCGCTCTAGGCTGCATGGAAGCCGCACCGGGTGTTTTCACCGAAACCCCGATGGATACCTTGCAGCATCTACTGGAGACATACTTCCCCGGTTGTGAGGGAATCGATCGGGAGTGTCCTGACATGGGATATGTAGGTATACAGCGACCATGTAAAGAGGACTATCTTCTAGCAAAGGAAATAGTCACATACGAGCGGAGTACTTGGACGATACGGTCATTCAGACCATACAAGTCTCCGGGGAAAGACCAAATCTTCCCGGCTTTGCTTCAACAAGGCTGGGAGGCCGTTGGCACAATTCTGGTGCATATCTTTCGGGCCTGTTTGGCACGCAGGTATGTCCCTGAACAGTGGAGGCATGTGAAAGTCGTCTTCATACCCAAGCCGGGTCGTACCACATATACGGTGGCTAAATCCTTTAGACCCATTAGCCTAACATCCTTTGTACTGAAAACACTGGAGAGGGTGGCTGATCGATACATAAAGGAAAAGGTTGGGCTTAGGTATCCTTTGCACAACAACCAACATGCTTTTAGGTGTGAAAAGTCAACTGAAAGTGCCTTACACCAACTGGTAACTCAGGTGGAGAAGGCGCTGGAAAATGGCATGATCGCCCTGGGAGCTTTCTTGGATATACAAGGGGCGTTTGACAGCACCCCTGTAGGATCCATGTGTAGGGCTGCGGCAAATCATGGAATAGAGCCAATGATCACTCACTGGCTTGGGGCCATGTTGTGCAACCGTACAGTAGAGGCCACATGGAAAGACCATGTGGCAAAAGTAATCGTCGCTAGGGGATGTCCGCAAGGGGGTGTTCTTTCGCCCACATTGTGGAACCTAGTCATTGACGAGCTAATAACCCTTTTAAACGGTGAGGGCTTTCTAACGATTGGGTATGCCGATGATATCGTTGTCCTTGTTGTTGGAAGGCACATTACCGTTCTCAGGGACCTCATGCAAAGGGCTCTGAATAGGGTACATGGGTGGTGTAACGAACACGGACTTGCAGTTAATCCTGCCAAGGCTGAGATAGTTGCTTTCACCAAAAAGAGAGGTATAAGACCTGGGGGTCTAAATCTTGATGGAGTACCACTGCCGGTGGTTGAACAGGTGAAGTATCTAGGAGTGATCCTTGATAAATCACTGACATGGAAGGCTCATCTTGATAGTCGCCTAAGCAAGGTGACAAACACGTATTGGGCCTGTAGGAGAGCCATTGGTCCGAGGTGGGGACTGACCCCCAAAACGATCATATGGTTCTATAGAGTGATTATGCTGCCTATGCTCACATATGCGGCTCTGGTCTGGTGGCCGAGGGTAACCTTGGACACGGCTAGATCGCAACTGGCACGCCTTCAAAGGGTGGTCAGTTTGGGGGCAACTGGCTGCATGAGAACTACACCAACTGTTGCGATGGAGGTGATACTTGGTCTTCGGCCTCTTCACCATGTGATCGAGGCTGAGGCGGGGAGGGCTTTCCTGTGCTTGAAACGGCTGGGATACGTGCGAAGAGGGGAAGAGTGCAGGCACGTCAAGAAGCTCCGGCTCCTGGAAGATATTCCAGTTCTGGCTCGAGCGGCTGATGAATGCCTGCGTAAGTACTACTTCGCTACCCCATATAGGGCCATGATACGGGATAGAGAGTCTTGGGGAAAAGAGAGGAATACACAGCCTAATGGGACCGTCTGGTACACAGATGGCTCATGCTCCGGTGATAGAGCAGGGGATGGAATTTACTCCAGGAACCCAAGAACACAGGTTTGTGTACCATTGGGTGAGGGTGTATCTGCATACCAGGCCGAGATATATGCTATCTTGGAATGTGCGCAGATAAACCTAGACAGAGGTTATGTGAATCGACGCATAACCATATACTCCGACAGTCAGGCAGCAATTAAAGCCCTGAGTGGGTATACCAGCAACTCAGGACTTGCTAACGAATGTCGAGAACTACTTGCTAATCTTGCAAGGCGGAACGTGGTGCGGCTAGAATGGATTCCAGCCCACTCTGGTTTTGATGGCAACGAGATGGCGGATGCACTGGCTGTGGAAGGGGCGGCAGCTCCTTTCTGCGGCCCGGGCCCGACCCTGGGCCTAACAAAACAAAGAATACGCAAGGAGACGAAGAAGTGGCTGAGGAATCAGCACCTCGCTCATTGGAATGCTCTGCAGGGTCCTAGACAATCCAAACTTCTACTGAAGGGATGGACTGATGGACACGCCAGGGCAGCCACTGAACTACCAAGGAGTAGGCTAAGGAAGATAGCAGGACTCCTAACAGGGCACTGCTGTATGAGGAAGCACCTCTACAATCTAGGAGTAGAGGAAAGTTCCCTATGTAGGGGTTGCGGCATGACTGATGAAACGTCAGTTCATGTTCTCTTAGAGTGTCCACACTGGGCTGTATTACGCAGGCGAATCTTCGGAGTCACTGTCATGGCTCCTGGAGACACAAGCAGGCATCCACTGAAAAAGGTTGTGGCCTTTATTGAAGGGCTCGGCTTCATGGATGACTAGGTAGCAGGATTGACACAATGGGCCCGCCAGTGGCCTCAGTGTCGGAACCTTGGCTTGAGTTGTCCAGGACAAGGCTCGCCTGCACATTTAGTAGTAGTAGTAGTAGTAGTGATCCGACACTACACGACTCGATACCAATAGAGTACACGCCTATTTCATATTTTGCTTGGATATTAATTTTTAATAGTAAATATGATATCAAAAATTACTAATAATAGGAAATAAACCAGTTTCCATTGGAAATTACTCCCAAATTTCAAAATAAAATTCAAATTTCAATGCACTTTCCGTCCACAACCCGAGGATTTCCGAACGCTACCGATGATACGTGTGATGTCATATCTCTTGTGTTTACTTATGTCAATATGGCCGGTATTGCATTAGGTTATTTGTAGTTGTGTGTTTATATTGTATTTTAATCAACTATTAATTGCTTCATCGACGTAAAAATATCATTTATATGTTTGTTTGAGACCAATACGTGTTTGTGTGTGCTTTTTTTATTTATAAAAGTCAACGTAATTATTATTATTATTATTATTGTATCAACAGTAAGCGGCTAGGCCGATGTAACTGTTATTTAAATGTCAATAAAATAAAATAAAAACAAAAATCCAGTTTGACAGTAGGTTAAAAAACAGTTAAACGTCACAACAGAGTTTAAAAAGAGTTTAAAAAAAAGTCACAGCTCAACATGTTAAAAAAGTTTTATCACAGATATAATCCTATGTCTAATTCGGGAAGTGTACAAGTCTTTGTCTGGAGTCAAGTAGGTCGATGTCTACTCGATTTTTAAACTGGTTCACTGAAGTAGATATTACTGTCTCCTCTCTCAAAGCATTCCAGCTGTAGACAACTCTATTTGTAAGAAAGTTTCTTCTTGGTAACTTGGCACATTTTTCTTTTTGCAGCTTCTGGCTATGTCCCCTTGAGTTAGTATTCTGACTATATTCAAAAATGTTAAGTGGGATGCTGTAATACCCTGACAATATTTTGTGTGTTTGGATAAGATCACCTCTAGTTCTTCTTTCTGACAGGGAAGTTAGCCTTAACTGTCTCAGTCTTTCTTCATAAGGCAGCTGTTTCAGTTCTGGTGGTATTTTAGTCACCCTTCTCTGTACTTTTTCTATCAATTCAATGTCCTTGATGTAATACGGACTCCACATGCTAACCGCATGTTCTAACATCGGACGTATTCTTGACTTGTAGAGTTCAAGTATAGTGCTTGCTGAATGGTCTCTGAAAGCTGTCTTAATAAGATAAATGATAAAGTTGGCTTTCTTCACAATGTTCGAAATATGTTGTTCCCACTTCAAATCGCCAGATACCGTTACTCCAAGATCTTTTTGAGTTGCAACGGTAAGAACAGTTTTTCCATTAAGGTAGTATGTCTCGTTTGGATTGTTCGGTCCTAGGTGGAGTACTGTACACTTATCTGCATTTAGTGACATTAACCACTCCGTGGTCCATTTTTCTACTGCAACTAGATCTTGCTGGAGTTCTTTAGCTTGATATCGTGGGTTACCATAGAATTTTGCATCATCTGCAAAAAACGCTCCATTCATTGACATTTTCAACCCTAAGTCTGCTATGTACAAAAGAAAAAGTAGAGGACCCAATACTGAACCTTGAATTACGCCACTTATGATGGGGTGCTCATTTGACATTGATCTGTTTAAACGTACTGTATAGGTCCGCCCGGTCAAAAATTTCTCAAGCCACTGATGCAACTTTCCTCGGATGCCAAAGTGTTCTAGTTTATAGAGAAGTCTTAAATGGGGCACTTTGTCAAAAGCTTTCTCAAAATCCAGATACAGAACGTCGGTTGGTACTCCTTGATCATGGCTTTTTGTCCAAACATTCATGCACTGCAAAAGATTTGTTTCTACTGATCTATGAGGTAGAAAGCCATGTTGTGTGTCAGGAATAATTTTATTTTGCAATGCAAATGCAGTTATCTCTTTGGTGAGGATTTTTTCCATGACCTTACAAAAATTGCTAGTGAGGCTAATCGGTCTGTAGTTTTCTGGTAGGTTTTTATTTCCCTTTTTATAAATCGGGATAATAAATGACTTCTTCCACTCATCTGGGACTGTTGCCACTCAATGCTGTTGTTCATTACTTGTGACAGTGGCACCTTCAAGGACTCCTTACACTTCTGGAGAAAAAATGATGGAATGTTATCCGGCCCTGCACTGGAGTCAGCCTTTAGAGCCTCAATAGCTTCTTGTACATTTTCTGGGGTAAATAGGACCATGGTTAAGGAGTTCTCTGTTCTGCTGTTATGATCCATCACTGGGAGGTTTCCGTCATTATTTTTGGTAAAAATACTTTGGATGCAGGTAGCAAATTTCTCTGCTGCTTGTGCTGAGGTCATATTGTTTCCTGCTGCGTCTTGGAAGACAATTTCTGTGACATTGGATTTAAGAAGGCGCCCTGCATATTTGTGAAATCGCTTGACGCTCCTACCTGCTATGTCTTTTTCATAGTTTTCACGAGCTGTTCTAATTGTCGCTTTCAAGCTATTATTCTGGGCCCTGTATGCTAGGTAGTTTTCCTCGGTGTCTTGTGTGACATATCTGTCCCATAAGTTCCTCTTTTTTTGAACCCCTTTGAGAATAGCCTCATTTATCCATGGCTTCTCCATATTCACTCGTCTAGTTTCCATTGGCACATTTTCTTCTATGACCGTCTGTATCACCTTAGAACAATTTGTTAGTGAAGGGTTGTCTAGCTCACTTAATTTTTCAGTAAGGTGTTTGTTTATTTGCGTGTAATTGGCTTTCCAGAAATTTCTCTTTAAAATCTTTTTGGTAGGCTTTTCTCTAATGGACAATTGTTACTTAAACATAATTACTACATGGTCACTCTTTCCTAAAGGAGGTGCAGATACTATGTCAAATACTAGTTTTTTGTCGTTAACCAACACCAGATCAAGTAGAGACTGCTCTTGATTTCTTTTTCTTGTTACAAAATTAACTGCTTGTTGGGCGTTGATATTTTTGTAGGCTTATAGAAACTCAGCAGCCGTCTGTTTATTTGTTGACAAAGTTAGGTTATCCCAATTGATTTCACTGTAGTTGAAATCACCACATATATAAGTTGGTACATCAGTTTCAATAGCTTCCTTTACAATTTGTATGAGCTTGCTGTTAGAGTCTAATGTTATATACTCGGGTCTGTAGATACCAAGTACCTGAAGGGTAACTGTTCCAATATGCACTCGGAGCCAAAGAATATTCACGTGCTCTGGACTGTCATAATGTTTTAGCTCAACAGTTGTTACAGAATTCCCACATATCTCCTTTTTTGAAAAGATACAAGTCCCACCTCCCTTTCTGTTTGGGCGATCACTGCGGTGTAAGACATATCCAGGAATGTCAATGACAGTGTCAGGAACCAAACTATTTAAAAATGTTTCAGTTATAACAATAAATGTTGGTGTGTAGTTTTTAACCGATACTTGTAGCTCATCAATTTTGTTGACAATTGAGCATGCATGAGTATTTAAAGTGCAAAAAGTCACTCGTGCCTCAGAAAACTCGTGACTATAAAGTAAATTTTTTGACATTTGGTACTTCATATACTATTATTCAATAAAAAATGAATTTTATTATCTATCAAAATATACAGATCGTTGATTGTTTATCCAAAAAAGTAAAAGCAATCATTATTTCATAAGTATGTTATAATGAATATTTATTTAGTTAACCATTATATTAGTTTTTCAAGGTTAATTCTTCCTCTGCCTTGTGTAATGTTTAGTTCAATGCCTTATACGCATATTTCCGACTACCATAAAAAGAATCAAAACAGACCACGTCTAGTCATAAATAAATTGTTAGAAATTACTACATATACCTGGTATGCATAGTGTCATACATTTTAATGTCAAAAATAATATTTTATTGACAAGTTTCTTATAATATACAACTTTTTTTATTTACTATTATAAACTATTATAATAGAAGACAATTTTAAATTCCAAATACTCGGGAAGTGACTGTAATCATTTTATCAGCGCAAGCTAGTTTGCCGGCAGGTCCCCCATACTTATATTTAGCAGGAATCCAGAGTTAGACTCATATTCAACGAGACTGTGCAGATCGAACGAACACGAGCTTCATAACGATTTTAACTTTATATTGACTAACGTTGTGACAATTTCCGAAATGAAAGGAATATTAGCTGTTATTGCCCTTGGTGGGTATTTGTGTAGTGTTGCTGCTTTACCAGGTAAGAATTTTTAATTTTTTTATTACTAGCCATGGAGTTTTCAATCGTAGACCGGTTTGTTTACTGATCCTTGTTACATGTGAAGAATAAAAAGGCAGTTTAGTTGATACGTACGAGGATTAACGATATTATTTGAGGATACTGGAGGTTAGATTAATTTACATTGACGTCTAAATTTAATAAAAGTATTTTGAAATAGTTATTTTTCAATTATGGCACTATCTTTGGCAGATATTATTTTACTTACTTTTCAAATTATACCTAATGGAAGAAGTTAACAAAGGTATAAGTTGATGTAAATATATATCATTTGTTTTTTCTGGTTTAGTTTGTACGAAGTCAGTTGTAACAACCAAAAAAAAATCAAAGGACAAGCTTGTTCCAACTCCATACAAATTATACGAACAATTATTCATTTTTTCTGTACTCACTAATAGGTACAAAGAAATTTTTTTTCAAAAATTAGTGCTTTTATGGAGGGTTGCGATAAAGTATAGAACCAACTAAATATCTTTGAAAGTATGATAGTTATGAAATTTTGCAGGTAAGTGCAAAGGGGTAAAATTCATCTGATGTACTTTTTTTGTTATTCATATACTTAGTTGGAGAAAATCGTGACATAAAAATTTAAAAATCGTATAAACCCAACACAAAATAACAAATATTACAAAATTTGTAATTATTATTGTTTTTTAACTTTTAGCTTAAAATTCCATTTTTGTACTATATGCGATTATTCAGCATTGTTTTTATTTGCAAAACGTATTCTAAAATAGAATCTGGTATATTTTTTAACGATCTTAAATTAATAGTTGTTAATATTTTCTATTTTTATATTGTAAGGTATACATGTGGATTTATTTTATTCTATTTATGTATATTTGTACATTTTCTACGAATTACAAATATTTTATTTATGTAATGTAGTAAAAGCTATTCTTATCAATTATTCTAGTTTTCCTCTTATTATTCCATGTTCCCATTTTTTATACTAGAACGTGCATAGCAAAACATTATTGTTTTTTGAAATAGTTTTCTAACAGCGTGCATTTTTATTATCAAACACTCCAACTATAAATCAACAAGCTTTGATGGTGGTAATTCGCGTGACAAAACTGTACATCAGATGCCTTTTCCCCATAAATATAATTCGTTTAATAGTATATTCTTCAACAAGTGCAGAATGATGGCTATTATTGAAAAAACTTCCAGTGAGGAGCGAACCTCGATCGTCCCTGCCATAGTCAACCACCACTAGGCTATAGAGCATATTTATAAAAATGTAAAGAGTAAATATATATACGTAACTCATATTTTTAATCGGAACCCTTACATTTATAAATGAAATTAATTCCGGGAGGCGTACATATTCACTATCGCTACTATTGTTCATTTTTTTCTCTTATAATATGTAAAATTATGATTTTGTGATTATTTTGACGTTTCAAACGACGCGCTGTCAGAAGCGATTTGCGTTCTTAGGTATTTGACGTTTTAAAGAGACGATTTGATTTATTCATTTTAATTCATTTTAGCGTGAATTCTGATAATAATAGAATGTGATTGGCTAACGAGAGTGAATTCTTTTTATTATTCACTGGTGTGAAGAATTTATATCATTATGCAGCTAAATATGTAAAAATAACTCGTGCGTTATTATTTAGTCGTGGAGAAAAGATATTCACTTGGTTCCATACTTTATGGCTGCTCTGTATAGAATCATATAAAAATAATATAGCTTGTATTAATTTATGTGACTGGAATCAATAATATTTTAAATGAGAATTAAATAAACAGTCACAAGCAGATTAGTCCATTTGAAAGTTACTGATGTATCCTAGTGTGCAAGGATATTAATTTACTTTAATAATGGTATAAAGTCAATTGCATCCTTTTCGATATTTCTGACGTCTGTATTCTTTTATGTCATATCCTTATTCGTACATCTCTGCTTTAATTTTGCATTTCAATTTTCAGTGCGTCTAATAAAGTACCACGATTTTTAATTTGTCAATTTTTTTAAATAATCATACAAGGTTTTTTTGAGTGAAACACGCGGCTTTTTTTCAATTTCGGATTTTTTTTGCTCAGCTGGTTACAAAGATCTATCACAAGCTGATTCAAATTGATAAAGGATGAACAAAAACGTAAATTTTATTTTATTATTATTATTTTAACATTGCATCTATCCATTTTCAAATGTAATCTTAGCTGAATAGAAAATGTTTTTTGGTAATTTAACGTTAAAAATATCACGAATATCGTCACATCATAAAACCAACAAGTATTGGTAGTTCTAGTCAAAGCTACCCGTATTGTTGGTGGAAATAATAAATGCTCATCAATGTAGTTGTCCACAAGCTAGTCTGCAAAATTATTGATTTTTCCATCCTCTGGTTTGTCCGCCATGAAATTGTCTACAAAACAATCACTCACTTCACCGGGAGCGAGAAATAATGTTAATCCACACATGTTTTAATTTTCAATAGCGGAAACGCTACTTTTATATCCGATTGACAATCCAAAACTTTGAATTCCTCGCCACCATGACTAAACGAGGGGAAAACGACAACCAATAATTATTATTGTCGGCCAGACTTCTTTAACTCCATCATGAACTGCCGCTTTAAAATCTAATATCACTTCCTTCAGTTTCAATGAACTATGAACCATGAATATGTAGATTTTTGTTTGTCTTTTAAAAGATCAAATGCAAGAGGTGTACATAATATCATCCTCCATTGTACGCGTGTATGGTAAAAAGTTGATAAATAATAGTGTCAGAAGGGCAGAAAATGAGCTTTAGCAGCCCGAGAATATCAGATGCACGGGCGTAGGGGAATGAGGGCAGCTGTTAAAGCTTTTCCTGCATGTGTAACTCACAACTGCTTTTTGGCTACCTAATAAATAAAAATATAAGAAAATATAACAAAAAACTTTGACATACACTGATGTTTAATTAAAAATTTCATGTGAAACGTCAAATTCATCAAATGACAGATGGTGAAAAGACTGTTGAGCCTGATAAGGGCTACTGGTCTTTTTACATTAACGGCACATCTAAGAGAACAAGAAACCTAAAGGCTTAGATGCCGAGGACTCTAAACCTCTGACTGATGGTGCCGAACGTATCAATCAATCAATCAATCAGGTAGGCGAAGAAATATTTTACACAATATTTTTACACAAAACTTTGACGCATGTCACTACTAAGTACTATTCTTGTTTCAGTTTTACATTTAAAATATTCAAAAACTCCTGAAATTATTTCACTGATTTTGGTAGCTTTGGCATGGTTTCCAATCCTCAATATGAGATATTATTTTTAATATATCTAGTATCCATTACAGTTATATTTTTTTTAAAACTTCACTTCTGATTTCCAATTCCTTTCTGATAATTTAGTTGGTTTTTCTACGATATTTTCTATGGCTTTCCTTTCAACAGAATTGTTAATTTAAACCACATGAGTATGTTCATTATTCATTCGCTAATGTACTCCGTTGACTGTGTTGTGTTGTTGGTGTATAGTTGTAGCACTTTTCTGAATTTGAAGTCTTTAACAAGCAGTTCTTAGCAACGTTCACAAAACATAAACAAAAACTTTATTTCTGACATTTTTGCTTGTATTTTTCATAACACCCCACTTGAACTAAATCAAGCTAAACTTTTAAGTGGCCCACCAAAACAACAAGCCCACCTTACAACCCCACCCCTGCAATTACAACGAATAACCCGATAATTACAGGTGGTTTTAAAATAGTTGAAAATCAGAAATTAAAATTCTAATCCACTGGCGGAGTTCGGGAAGCAGCTTAAATTTATTTTAATTACGTTTAATACCTGAGGATAGGTAGAGCGCAGTTCGTATGTATGTATACAGGGTGGCGCACCGAAAACGAAACAGATGCATTTACTGGCAGATGATTCCTTTTTAAAAAAATCCCTCGGACCCGTCGATTTTGTTTTCGAGGGGGACACAAAATTGGCATAAAATCACTTTAACATTTGCAGCCCCTTAAGCGGGGGTGGCATCATCCCTAAAATCTTAAATGAAAAGGGGGGTCGAATGATCCATCATTTAAAAGGTCTTTCAACTCCCTTTATAATGATGTATAATTCATGTATTCAATTCTGTAGTTTTGGAGTTTTATTGATTTAAAGTTTAAAGTAGACTTTAATAGGTACATCAAATTAGTTTGTACTTCTTTCAGAAGAAATTTGAGTAAAAGCATTTTCTTGATAAGTAAATGCTTTTATTTACTACGCCCATGGTTTATTAATAATAAAAATAGCAATTGAAGTGTCCTTTGTGACAAAAAAAGTTGTTTCTTGAAGAAAGATAAGTAGAGAATGCCACGTACTTATTTTAAATAGGAAATAGTACATTAGTTTGCGATTGATTTGACCAATCTTTGTTGTTAAAATATCATTTATTGCTTTTACATAAATTAACCATGGTATATTCCACGGCAGAAAGGGTTGAAATTATTGAAATATTTTTCGGAAATAATCAGTGCGCTAATAGAACAGCACAAATTTTTAATGAGCGACATGAGAATAATAATGTGCACCGAAAATATGTTGTAGAACTTGTAGCTAAATTTCGGGAAACTGGATCAGTCGCCAATAAAAAACGTAATATTGAAAATCCTATAAGGAACGAAGCAACAGAAGTGGGGGTTTTAGGGCAAGTTATTGTAGATCCTACATTAAGTACCCGCAAATTGCAAACTTCGTGTGGTGTTAGTCGACGTACTATCCAACGGATTCTAAAGGCACATAATTTTCATCCGTATAAAATTCACCTTGTACAAGAACTTAATGAAGACGATTTTGATAAGCGATTACAATTTTGTGAAGTTATGAGTGAACGAATTACAAACGATGAACAATGTTTATTTAACATTTGCTTTTCCGACGAATGTTCCTTTTTTTTAAATGGCGAAGTAAATCGTCATAATTGTCGATATTGGTCGGACTCTAATCCCAGAATTTACCATGAGGTACACACACAGCAGCCACAAAAATTAAATGTTTGGGCTGGCATTTTTGGCGATCATTTGGTTGGTCCTTTTTTCTTACCTGGAAATTTGACTGGTGAAATGTATTTGGAATTACTGCAAAATGCCATAGATCCTGCGCTAACAGATATAATTGAAAATCAGAATGATAGTCGATACGTTGAGAATATGTTGATGTTCCAACAGGATGGTGCCCCACCACATTACGCATTAAGAGTTCGGCATTATTTAGATCAGACCTTTCCAGGTCAATGGATTGGTAGAAGAGGTGCCGTTGAATGGCCCCCAAGATCGCCAGATTTATCACCTTTGGATTTCTTTTTGTGAGGTTACTTAAAAAGCAAAATCTATGCTACTCAGCCAACATCCTTAGA
>CAJUYG010003139.1:0-23778 GCA_910591675.1 Galerucella calmariensis
TTTGGCTTGGTTGTCTGTGAAGATGGCAATTGAACCTCACTTTCGCTTGGGAAGTAGTGACGTTCTTAAATACTTATTGGAAAAGTTATTATTTATGTAAGAATACGATAGTGAAGTTGTACAATAAAAAGCTGTATCATTTATTTATATATCTACAATACTTACAGACGTTTCCTTTACCAGGTCCATGGCTATCCAACTGCAGTACCAACAGCTTTCCTTTCACATTATAATCGAATTTCATGAATAAATGAGAAAATTGTGAATGCACCACCAATCTTTTCATATCCCCCAATTCCATTTCAAGTTTATTTATGGCGACCTGATCAAGATTCCATAATTTCAGATCTGTCAGCTCACAACTGTAAAAATTATGAAAACCTTGATCCCTTGTCCTCTTCTACTCTTAATTATTACTATAATGTTTGTTATTTCAAGATTAATTGAAGTAAGAATTTACAAACCTGAAATCAGCACTTGGTTTGATAATAGCAGATTCAATTATTAGGGGGTTTAGAGAGGGCGTCGGTAGCTCAGGTATTCCATTCTTTATTTTTGTTTTGAGATTATTAATGTTTCTCAGAAGACATTGTGACAATTCTGTAGATGGATATCTATGACATTGCTCTATATACGGTGCTGGAATGTTGAAATTACAGGTCAAAATACGGTAATATTTATTAAATAGAATTAATTAATGGATAATAAATGTATTGAAAGAGAAAGTGGGTACGCTTAGGCATTAGAATTGATGAAATACTTATTGCCACTATTCCAGTAAATAAAGGAAAAAAGTTATCATAAATTACGCCCTATTTTCATCTTCCGGCTGGAAGTTGCATTTGGTACCTCATTAAACATGAGAAATAGTTCTGCATGAAAACGCGTGCGAGGGCGGAGAAAATGGCCCCAAAAGACCAGAAAAATAGGTTTTCAGACAATATCTCCTAAAATATGGCAGTTAGAGATTTTTGGTTGAGATAAAAATTTGAAGTTTCAGTTAATTTTCTACAAAAATGGTACCTATGATTTTTCTCGAAAATTTGACCGGTTTCGAGAAAAACGGCACCAAGCGCACCTCGAATAATGAGCTTCTGTGCTGTATGCCGGAGAGCACGGTCCGTGTATTTACTCATCAGCGGGGGGACAAATTATTCAATAGCTTTGTGAAAAATGCATATTTTCTCATAATTCAAAATTCATGTGAAAGAGGAATTCTGCTGCTATCATACCCTGTGAATTGAGTCACGCTTGACTCTTTTGGCCCTATCGGAACACGGGTCAAACTTTCTGCTCCCCGGCAATTTTGACCTCGCCAGGAATTTGTTCCTATTTTTTTGTATTGCACCAATTTACTCAAAATTTTCTTGATTATGTGTCCTCATAAGGTCCTTTGTCATCCCTGAAATTTGTATACCCTAATTTTTTTTAATTTTCATTTAATCGTCGTTTATTGAATCCCAAATTTTTGGATCGCGGGGAAATTTTGTGAACAACCATCAATTAAAAATTTATACATGATCCGATTGGTCTCTATGATACATCATTTGAAAGCTAAGAATGTCTACCTTTCGATTGTGCAATTACTTTTTTTGACGAAGTCGTCCATTTTTCAATAAAATTAGAAAACGTGGTGGTTTTTTTTCCCTGCTTTTTATTTCCAACATTTTAACACCTTAACTAGTGTAATGGGGGAATTCCCACCTTTCCATCGATGTATATAAGTCATACCTTTGATACCCCGGGGAAAAACCAGTATATCTTAATGTATACGCTATAATTTATTACTTTCGTTCCTCCGTCGTTCGCCGCGCGTGTGCTCTACGTGGCGCTCGTGTCGTCTGCTCATCTATTTGTGGTTCGTGTGAGTCACGCCAGTGTTCGAATTATAAAGACAGCGATAATATGTTATCCCAAGAGGTAGAATTAGAGGAAACTAGACTCAGAAGAAGTTGTTGACGGGGTAGAGCTAGAGGGAGCTCTATACCTAGAAGAAGTTCTTGACCAAGAATCAGATGATGACTGGTGACGAACAGATTTATGTCATAATTGCAATGTATTTTTATATACTTTTTTCATCAATTCACGGACAATTAACCCGCGAATCTCTTGTACTTTTGTTAAAAAATTTCTATGTAATATTTTAGTCTATAATGTATTATTCTTGTATCATTATATTAGGTTGTCCCGTTGATAAATAAATAGATAAATAAAAAAATATATATTTCTCTATAATAAATGGAACATGGAGAACGGTTATAACTCGTTATTCCAAAAACCTCAATCAGTCTGGTTGCAAAAAAATTTGCAAAAATTTTCGGAGAATCTGCAAGAAATTGTTGCTGAGTATTATGGGTAAATATTCTCCACTCTTGAGGCATTTTCAGTTTTCCTTACCAAAAGCCTAATGAACTTCAGCTTTTTGCCACATGTGCAAAGCTGATTGTTGCTAGATTCAGGTCCACTGGTGAGGTCCATCTCGCTAGAATTAATCTTATAGCCCGTTTTCCTAATGAGTATATTTTGAGGCCTCATCTGAGAGGAAAACAAGACCCTCGGAAAGATGAATATCCATCAAAAGTGTCTGGTTACAGGGTTTCTCATTTATGGCACCGAGGATTTTCCCAATCTGTAAAATGTGGTGGCGCCATCTACTATTGGTTTCCAAAATCCAAAACATTGAAAATAATGGATTTCCAATACCCCCCAGCTCAAATTTTGTACAAAACTTGTATATTTCACAAGTCTCAAAATTTCCGGTATTTCAACCCGATTTTTTTGCAGAAAATATTAATGTCGCGAAAAAAATCATAATGACCAATTTTGTAGAAAATGACCTGAACTCCAATGTTTACCCGAACCGAAAATCTCTAACTGCCATATTTTAGGAGATATTGGCTGAAAACCTATTTTCCTGGTCTTTTGGGGCCATTTTCTCCGCCCTCGCACGCGTTCTCATGCAGAACTTTGTCTCATGTTCAATGATGTACCAAATGCAACTTCCAACCGGAAGATGGAAACAGGGCGTCATTAATGTTAACTTTGCCTTTTTTTCCTCCTTCATTTACTGGACTACACTATAAGGGCGCCAAATGAATGAGGGTGATATTTATATTTTTTTACACACCTCGTATATGACTTGTTCTATAACTTTCAGCTGCAATCTA
Source organism: Galerucella calmariensis (assembly GCA_910591675.1). Classification (NCBI taxonomy): domain Eukaryota; kingdom Metazoa; phylum Arthropoda; class Insecta; order Coleoptera; family Chrysomelidae; genus Galerucella; species Galerucella calmariensis. The sequence goes on from CAJUYG010003139.1 coordinate 3,168, forward strand.
GATTTGAGATCATGCTGATATTTTTATGCGAAAAGTTCCTTTTCGTGAAACTAATATTTAATAAAAAACCTCACGTATGCTGCGAACTTAAGTAAACACGCTGTATTTTGGACTTAAAAAAAATCGATAATTTTTATTTTTGAATATACTGAAAAAATCATTGGGCATGACAAAAATAAAATACTGTGAAAGTTTTAACTCTTCATATTTATATTGAGAGGTGCCGCATTGATAATTTCTATTTTCCATAACATGGAAAAAAATTGTCTTTTGGTTTGGACTTTTTGGTATTTTCACTAATTTCAAGTATAATGCTAAATTAGTCATAGATTTTGTAATTTTTTCAGTTTTTCGATGCTACAATCAAGTTTATGGAACAAACTTATGGAGTATTTTTTGTAGATCGTTTTATTGGCTATAACTTACCCCCAAAAATTATTCTCATATTTTTAGTAGGACTTAAGTTATACAGAAAGAAATTTCCCAATTCTAATAAAAATCTTTCAGTTTAACAATTATAACTAATGAAAATTTGATTGAAAAACAATTTTTAGATTGAAAATATAATTATTTCATCAATATAATCAATTATAAACAATGAAATTTTGATATTTTCAGTAGTAATACTATAAGTACTTTGAAATAATCAGGTTACACATCGAGAACTTGTTGCATAATTACAAAGAGTGTCAGTTTGACAGTTTAAATAATCCGACCGCGAAGCGGAAGGATTATTCTGTCAAACTGACACGATTTGTAATTATGCAGGAAGTTTGAGGTGTATAACCGTATTTATTTTGAAGTACGTATTGTATTTGATACGATTAGTTGTTGAGTGAATATAAACAATTTATCAATTTAGATACAAATTGGTACAATGGAATTTACAATCCCAATCGACTAATTTTTGATGAACGTCAGAATATTGATGTCGATGTGGTTACTATGGAAATTAAAGTATTGTAAAATTTTCGATTGGTAGAGCTACCTACTCTATGTATAATCACTTGTGAAATTTTTGATTGGTAGAGTTACCCTATGTATAATCAGGTATTATCAGTAGTAATACCCCTAGGGTCTTGATAATACCGAGATAATTTTGTCATAGAGAATGCTGAAAGCTTGTTGCTTGATAATAGCCCAAGGCCGCAGGCCGAGGGCTATTATCTTTGAGCAACACGCTTGAAGGATTCTCTACGACAAAATTTTGACTATTTATCAAGACCCGAGGAGTATTCGATAAGATAATTTTTTACTTTGTAGATATCAAAAAATTGATTGTCAATCTGACGCTTAATACTTTCCAATACAAACTTTATTAGTTTTAATCAAAAATTATTAATTTTTATTTAAAACTACAGTTGTGAAAAGTACAATTGGTGAATTAATTGAATCGTTAGATGCAATACCAAATCTTCCAGACATTTTTAATCCAGTTGTCAGTTTTACGTTCAATTAATTTTTAATAAAACATAAACACCAAACTGAAAACAACACATGTAGGGTATTATCGCTGTAATACAGCGGTGATTTGATGAAATTTGACACATGACTTGAAATTAAGTAATTTGATTGGTTACTATATCCAGTGAAAAATTATCGAAGGTAATACCACGAGTGCTTCAAATTTTATCGATAATTTTTTCTTTTCCACGAAAACTTATTTATTTGGCAAAAATATGAAAACAAACCGACTGATAAAATCACGGGTCCGTTAGGACGAGGGATTTTATCTAAATTCGGTTTGTTTGAATGTTTTTACCTCAAATAAACAAGTTTGAGTGATGAAAATAAAAAATTATGTGATCAAATTTGAAGAGCGAGTTGTATTTGGGAAGATTATTTTTTTCAACAATTTAAAATTTTGTATCAAATTTTCAATATTCCATTGCGTGATGGCACTGAATCTTTTGGTGTTCATTTTCCAATAAACTTTAAAGCACTTTTAGTTGTCAATAATGACATATTCACAGTAAAATTTTGACGTTTCAATGTAAACAAGGTATTATCGACGAGGAAGCATAATTATCAGTATAATACCAAATGATTGGCTAGAATAATGTATTGCTATTGGTTAAAACCACCAACATGTCAGATTTTGACAAGTGAAAAAAATAATCGAAATTATACCAGGTTCCTTAACTAAATTGATCGTTCTGATTGGTTGGAAATGTTACGAAAAAAATAATCAATTTAATACGAATAACTTATCGCCCTTATGATATAAATTATATCCCTACAAAAAATATTTTGTTGAATTTTTTTATAAGCTGCATTGAAGAGTAGAAAAATTGATAAATAAATATCAAAAAATTATAGGAAGTCTTTTTGTGGACCGTCAAATTTGATACGTTTCTGAAACATTTTTTGATCATTTTTTCTGTTAATTTTTTTGGGAAATTGATTCACAAAATTTTTTACATTACATATAAAGGAAAATATAAAGAATATTGTGGTTCAATTTCCCAAGAATTGAACAAAAATAATAATGAATACACCACAAGGAACCAAAAAATGCATCGATTTCCGGTTTTTGGGCACTATGTCACTGTACTTACGTAGTTTCTTTACACATTCAACCGATATAATACATAATAAAAAATAAACAAATCTCATACTGTTAATATGCTTCATGAGGAAGTTTATTGAAATGAGTTAATCTGTTTACTGGAGTTTGATGATTGTTTTTAAGCGGTTTTATAAGACATCCTTGGATTTAAAATATCTATTCAATATAACTAAATTCAAATCACTAATTATATAATACGTACCTGTCCAATTATTTTATGATCAACATAAAATATCATGCCGAATTTAAGAGGGTAAACTAGTTTTAGTTTATGTCAAACGTCAAGGCAATTTTTTTATTAAAATTAAAATAATTTACAGATTTCAGAAACTTGCTTATAATATTTTTTCAGTTAGTTATTTAGGTCTAGCAATGCACGGCGTAATAATTATCAAAAATGCGTGGAAAATTTGTAAGCTCGTAAAAAGATTTTGCGAATACTTCGAAGAACATACAGGAAGTAAACAAATTCTCACTTATACTAATTTATGATATAATTTATGGTATTTTTAAAGGTGATATAAATTCCAGTTTATGTTAGGTGAGTATAAATATTTTATATCTTATAATTTATTGGCACACATTATTAATTATTTATCAATTATGCTAACTGGGATATTTGAAATCTCAACCGCTGAATGTATTTTCTAGCAATAATTATTGCTCAGCAAATTTTCTTAATTGAACATAAAACAATTGGATAACTGTTTGGAATGAAACTTAATGTTTCTAACGAATAATACTTTATTGGAAATAGTTATTTATGTACCAAGGGTATAAATAGATGTTTATGCCCTGAGGGCGACGTCTTACGAAGCCGAGTGCCTCTGGCCCGAGGGTTTGTAAGTCGCCCGAGGGTATACACATCTGTTTATGCCTGCGGTACATACAAACTTTTATGTCATACTAGCTCGTTATTGCAATCCAATCTCAATACAAATCAGTGTTTAAAAAAATCCGGTTTGAATTAATAGGTGAATGTTGATAAACCTAAATGTCATAATATCACAATAAATTTTATATGTGTCAGCTACAAGTCAAAATTGACGAAGATTTTGGAATTCCTGACGAGATTATTGAAAAAGCAAAGAAAGTAACTGTAAATCTGTTGCCAAAAAAGTCTAAAGAAGCTTACGACATGGTTATTAAATAAGTTGAACAAAAAATTATTTCTCTTCATGCCCGCGCGGGCCATAAAGTGAACTTTATGCCCGCACGGGCATAAAGTTCGTCATTAGATAGTTGGTAACTAAGCAATAAAAACACAATAATGAACTAGTATGACATAAAATATATAATATATAAAAGCTATAGATAACCTAAATATCTTTGTCAGAATGACAGGAGTTATACATTTGCTTATACACTTTGGAATGCATAATTAACTGATTAAGAGTTTTCCCTTAATATTTTAAAGTTTATTATGCAGAATAGTGAAATAGAGTTAACAAATTTAAATAGTTTGAACTGGTATTACTAAATGGCGTCGTTTTCAGTTCGACTGGAGATACGACAATAGTTATTTATGTAACTAGTGTGTAAAGTAGCCTTTTTTTTGACAAATGTGAATGTTGTCGCATGAGCCGCAGGCGAATGCGACAATCACATGAGTCGAAAAAAGGTCTTTACACACGAATTGCATACAATATTTTTTCTACTGGCGAATATTTAATTAAAATACAAAAGTTTGATATTAATTTTCTTTACGCACTAGTGCGTGAAGTAAGTGAAATTTTTCTTTAGAAGAGTCTTTTTATAATAATCTAAAATAACATCATAGTTTTCTAAAAATATTCAATTCCTAAATATAAAATTGCTTACTCTAGGTATAGTCGGAAGATCTCAATTTAAATTTCAAATGTCAGATTCAATTCACAAAGAAATGTCAGTCACTCACCGCCAACTTATACCTATTTACCGTATTATTTCCAGTACTCAATAATTATTTAACAATTATTATTAGGTTACTTTACCGAATTCTATAGGTTTCTATCTCCAATTTATGAAAAAAACTTAGATTTAATATCCGTTTATTATACCTATATTTTTATAAGACTAGATATCTATAACTAGATACATAATGGAATTTTTTCTTTACGCACTAGTGCGTAAAGTAAAGTTTTACGCACTCGAAAATGTGTCTAAAGTACGTACTTTACACACGGTAGTAGAAAATAGTTATTTATGATACAAATGCGTGAAGTGATAATTTTGCGCGCAAGTTGCGAAAATGCAGGGCACGAACGTAGCAAATATATAAGAATATAATATACACAACGAATTCTAATTTCAGATGGTATGCAATCCGAAGAAATGCATTCTTTTCGAGGTCCTTCCTTTTAAAATGAGTGTAATTAAAATTTTTAATATAGCAGGAAATATTTTTGACTATGTCTGACACTTCTGTCAAATTTACTGACAGCACAAACGTTTATAGAGTTTGTTCAACCATCCTTCGCCATTACGTCATACATTGTCCAGCTTGCTCTCTCATTCATGAAATGAATGAGACGGAATTATGACGTTATTAACGTATTTCTTATCCAAGATCGACATACATTTTATTTGTTAATTTTGACAGTTGAGTTGTCATATTTTAAGAACGATTCTTAACACATGTCATTGATTATAATTTTGAGGTTAGGTGTGAAATAACATTCAACTAATATGAGACATACGTAAAACAGCAGAATACGTCACCGATTATGGCGTAACGGCAAAGGATAGTTGAACAAACTCTACAACTAACGACTAAATTCAAGGCAACTAGATAATTACGTAGCTAAAAAAGAGTGTTAAAATGAGAAACCCCTTTAAGAAGCATTGGTCATTTACGCACGCTTTTGGGTGTTATAATGAAAGTCCCTTATAAAAAGCGATGTCGTTGCAAGTTGCAACTGATAAATACAGCTAAAGACGCATATTTCCAGAAAAGAGATAAATAAAACTTGAGAGGTGTCAAGGGACACCGGGATGGAACGAAGTTCCTTTCGATTAATTAGTGAAGGAATTGTACATATACATACACACACCGAAACATTTATATATATATATACATATATATATATATGTACTCTGTCTGTCTACTCTTTCATACACGTCATAGATGCGCGGGACTTTGTAAACACAACAACAGAGTGTATATATATATATACTCTCTCGACTTCGTAAACACAACAGCGTATAGGTTAGAACACGCACGGCTTGCTAAATACATACGTTCTGAAATTGTAATATTAAAATATGATTTGTTTTTGAATTTATTAAAATTATGACGCGTACACTTGCTAAACACACAAAATGTGGAGATTATAATGCGTATGACTTGGTTAGCACAATAATAAAGAGAGGTTATAGTGCGTATTTGCTAAAAATACAAAAGCATTTTTTATTATTATCTGTATATAATCGCACATTGCAGCATGTAATACCTTTCTTCGCATCTAATACACATGAGAGCTCATGGACGCATGTGTTGAATGCCTTGATATAGACGCGTTGGTTGATGGTTCGCGCCCGGACTGTGGTGAAAATTTTTTCAATTTATTTGCTTTCTATAAGAGAGAAAGATGCAGACAGAGAAACACGCGACGCTGCACAGCTTACAATAGCTTCCTATATCAAAAAGTGTCGTGACAACTTTTGGTAAGAATTTTATCCGTCTAGCCTCCTTTCACAACGCCCGATAAGGAACTTCGTTCCAATAAGAGAGAATAAGTTTACTGTAACGATCATTAAAAAATAATATCCTGTTGATGATTTATTTTTCAACCCATCCCAAACATTTCGGCACTATTGAATCAGTGAAAATTAATACTTTTTACTTAAGTTGGTTTTACTGAATTTAGGTAAAAAAAGTTTAAAGTTTAAAGAATAGAAACATATAAATATCTCACCAACGGAAGAAGATGAAAAAATATTTTTTAGACGACGCCATCTGAAAGTTGCGCGTTCTGAATTCATATACATACCGAAAGTTGCGTTTTGAGTGTTCCATGTAATGAAAGTGACAGTTCCGTACTGCAAAACACATTCGGGACGCTCTGAGAGGGATATACATATTCCATCTGCATCCAATCCAATGAATATTAATAATTGTCCTGGAGGTACAATCAACATTACTTTTTGCAAATAATTAATAAATTAATATTGATATTGCAAATATCATCAAGTGATAATAATAATATTAATAATAATAATAATAATAATAATAATAATAATAATAATAATAATACTTTTATTGCTCTTAAAACAAAATAGTTCACAGCAAGAAATCTGAGTAACAAAAAAAAATAAAAACAATTATTACCTAGTATACAACAAATAAATGTAAAGAGAGAGAAAAAAAGGTAGAACGTGTCGCGGGACACACGGTAGGAACTTTAGTTCCTTTTAAGCAAAAGTTATGTAATACATCTGATTTGCATATTCTTTGGTGGTTGAGTAGCAAGCACACCAGACTCTCACGCGATAGACCCGGGTTCGATTCTCCGCGAGGAATTTTTTTTTATTGTTAATTTTTTTTTAAATAGTCATTCTGCTTGATATTAATAACGACAACAGGTAGACGTTTGAAATATTTAGCAGAATATTCATTATTATAGATAATGGTACGGTATACCCTCCATGAGGGAGTCCGACTGGCAACATCTACTTATAACAGCATCGTATATTTAAAAAAGGAAACCGTAGCATTATACAAATTGGACATTCGCCTACCACAAAATTAGTGGAAACATAAAATTGAATTGTTAAATTTTTAATTTGAAGTTATAAATTACAGTTTATAGAAATTTTTATTTTCTAGATTTTTTCCTAAGTGGGTCGTAGAAAAAATATGCTGGTCGACTCGTGTGGATTGTCGATATCGCACTTGAACGATTGAGCACTCCGCCTACGGCGTCGTGCTCCATCTTCGTCCTCGTGCGATATGGCCATCATATCCACACTAGTTGCACAAACTACAATTTTTTTCAAAATATGCCCTTTCACATTTAAAAACTACCTGCCAAATGTCAAATCAATTTATCCATCCATTTTAAAGTTATCGAATTAAAACATTCAAGTTTTCAAAATTTCAACACCCTGTATTTCGAAAAGTAGCTAGACCCCTTAATCGCGCAAAAAAAATTATGGAAATAATATTAAAAATTTATCCGAACAAATTCATGTAGATCACTAGCACTGCGAATACCAGCTTTGCATAGAATTTCAATATAGCATCGGTGGTTCAGTGGTTAGAATGCTCGCATTGCACGCGGGCGGCCCGGGTTCGAATCCGGCAGGAGCTTATTTATTATTATGAATCGCTGCTTCGTAAACGAGAGAGAGACTAAGGAGGCACAAGCACGCAAAAGCAAGGCACATAACGAAGCAATGTAACATAACGTAGCGTAACGTAACGCGTAATGGTCAGATCTTTTGCGTCGCGACCCCTGGTCGCTCAAACATAACCTGGCGTAAAGAACTAAAGTTCCAAAAACGAAGGATATTAAACAAAACAAATTGAAACCAATATAAAGCTTAATTATTCGTTAATGATAAATGATCTCAATTTTAATATATTCCAAATGTAACCGGAGATAATTTTAGCATTCAATGTGTTTAAATTATCGAGGGCATTAATAAAGAAATCCAGGCTCAAGTAACAGTCAAGCTTCGGTTTCATAGTCGTATATAAATATTGGACAGTCAAATAGTAAATGGGATAAGGTTTCATTTACTAAGTGATTACAGGCAGTACATACCTGATTTGGATCAACTGTGTACGACATCGCTCTGAACGTGAAACGTAACCTGTGTTTATTACTCAGTCGTAGCTGGGCAATTGTACGGGTGATGTGTATGGGTAATTTTAACAATACAAAATTACTTGGTTGCTTAGTTATAGTGAATGATTAATATAAAGACAAAAAGGAACAAAGCTGCATCAGTAAAATATCGTCAGCATGCAATTTTTCATAGTACTTTTTAAATATAATTTTTTTATTTTTTCCCAACAAATTACCATTCAAATTATTAGGCCCGTGCAATTACGGAAAAAATTGGCTAAAATCGGAAAAATTAGTAACAGCCAGGGACCCTTAAAAAAGTATACTTTGGGGTATAACTAACACTGGAAAAATAATTTAAACAAAGTTTGAGTGGAAATGTGTGAATGGGGAGGTTTTTTAGGGGTTGAAAACTTACTTTTGCATTTTTAAGACAGAAAATGACTTTTTAGCGCAAAATGTTGTATAGAAAATTTGTAGATAATAAAAAAATGAACAGCTTTTGAAAGAAAGATTTTTCAACATAACCTCATATTCAAGGTGAAAATCGCAAAAAACCGTTTTTTTTCTTTTTTAATTTTTTTCTCTGGCAAAAAAATGCAATTTGCATGAAACTTGGTGAAAGTATATCTTTTTTTATGTTACATAAGCACAATTTTTTTGCACTACCAAAAAAAATTATTTTCCGAAATATTTAATATTTTTCGAAAAAAAAGGTTAATTTTCAAAAAAGAATTGCTGCAGTCAAATTTTCGAATTCTGCACACACGCAGTTTTTTCGTTGGAATGTCAACTTTAATATGGCTCATCTATGTTGGGGTCGGATTTTGCATTAAGCCCCTTAAAAATTGAGAAAATTAAAAAAAACTACTTTTTCATATGCGTATTTTTTAATATGTTTTATACTATGTATTATTTTCAATTTTTTTTAGTACTTACGTAAACAAATAATTCTTTTACAGGTATAATTCAATAAAATAATTTAAATTTTGAATAAATAATATACAACAATGTATTTTTTTATTTGCAAATTAACAAAAATGAAAAATATTACACCTTACAAAAAAATTAATGTTACAAAATATATTATAAATCTGATTCATGTTCTTCAATGCAACTTTCATTATTTGAATCGGAATCATTTTGATCTACTTCGAGTCCTTCGTTTTCATTACGAGAAGGTGGTGGCTCTTCAACAGTCTCTTGATCATTTTCATCTTCAAATACGATCATTCTTCATTACCGAATACCTCTTCCTACACAAGCGATGAACTTCCACAGACGATTCTCCAGGAACAAATGGTGGTTGTCTTTCCTGGTCTTGCTAACATTTATTAGGGTTTCTAGTCTTCGGGTAACCTTTGTAACGTCTTCAGTCAAAGCTTGATCACAAATAAAACACACGGGCGTACTAGAATCCTCTGCGACTTCCATTTTTCTACAGGAATGAACAATATTTATCAAATCATTAGATGTCATTTCACCCACAACAATATTAATGATCTTAATTAAAAAAATGAAACCTCAGATGTGCTAAAAAAAAAGAAGCTCAAGAATTTTCAATATTTCCCTGTTTTTATCAATAAAAATTTCAAAATGTATTATTTAATAATAACAATAAAATTAATAATGACTTGAATTTCACTTTTTACACTGGAATACTACTAATTTATTCTTGAGAAATCACGGAAGAGATAGTGTTTACAAGTAAAATTGTCAGTGGTTGACAAACAATGCAGCAGAAAGCATCCACGTGTAGACGCACTATAGCAGACGCCGTCGACCACACTATAGATGGGTGGCGTGGCGGCGTGCGAGAATAAAATGAGGCATCCATTACAACAAATTTCTTTTTAATGCATCAAATAAAATACTTGAAACACATATCAAAGGAAAGTTCAGAATGTGACCTTTCATCGGGTATGATGCTTGACCGGGAGGAATTTTACTGTAAAGAGAAAAAACTGCTCGAAAAAACTCAGAAAAATAGCTGTCTTCCCTCAGAAAACTGGACATTTCCCCGATTTTCCTGAAAACCCAGGGATCTGGGCCAAAAAAAATCATACCATCGGCAAGAGGATATTCTCACCTTTCTCCCAATATCAATTATAAGCGGGTTTGACAGTTAATCATCGAGAAATTCACGATAAACCAGAGCGCTCAGGAAAACTCTAGAAATCCACAAAAATCGCCTCTTGGAAAACTCATTATTCAAAAAAATACGGGCGAATTATTGGTAGCATTGTTTCGGAATGAATAAAGTACCCCCCAAAGAAGCATTATCCAATAGGATTGGCTGAAATAACTATTAATAAAAATAATATGAATAAATCGATGGAAGCATTAAAAAATCTAGCAAAGACGAATTTTGGCCTGGTTTTCCAATAACCCAGAAGCACGAATTGAGTGGATAAAAACACGCCTTAGTAGCCACAAATCCCTTCTTTCACCCGCACTTTGATTCATTGAAAAATATTGATTTTGACGCGAGTTATTAAAAAATTAGTAATTTGCTTGGGGACGTCATGCCCTCAGAACGTGCTCTCTATAAGCCAGCCTGGAGCTCAATTTTGGGTCGGCGTTCGGGACATTTATCTCGTAAACCATCTAATTTTTCGAAAAAATGCTAAGGATTTTTGTGGGTAAGGAACTGCTCTTTATTTTTCGGCTGAACAAAAATTCTCCAGTGGTCAAATTTCGGCAGATATCGTGGGAAAACGGATTTTCTGGAATTTCAGAGCCATTTTCCCATCCTTCCACAATGGTCAGGTACCTGCCATTTTGATAATTCAATGTGCCTACCATAACCTGCAAATTAATAAAAAATTGCTCTTGCTGGACCAGTTGCCCATGTTGACACCTTCGTTCACTGGACTAATTGGACTTTTTTGTAAATTACTCTGACATGACACTGTCAAATCGTAAATGGTGAGCACTTTCAACTCATTTCGCTCATTTTTTTGGAGGTCATAATGTGTTCGACTAATGAACACTTTGAATTTCAAATTTCATTACTTTTTGGTGAAGATAGTTTAAATTTATGAAAAAATGTCTAGAAATTCATTAAAAAACATGAGCCTTATCGCCGTATTTTGTTTCAAACTATTTTTTTCAGTAATTAGTTGAAAACTTCTGCTGTTACCTAATTGCTTGCGGGTACACAAAAAATTTCGCTAGTTCTATCTATGCTATTGTGGTGATGGATGTAGGTTATAAGTTAACTGCCACACACCCAGAAAAACATGCTAACTGGTTTTCAAAGGCGTTTTTTGTGTAAGTTATTTAGTTAATAGATATCGCAGAATAATATTTCTATTATAAGCTTTATAAGTTTTGAAAAATATTTTTCAAAGATATTGACCGTCCAACTAAGAAGCAACAACTACTTCCCGTACTATAGGCACCGACGGCTATTTAATTACACTTCAAAGTCAAACGGGGTAGGCATATCTACAAGATAATCAACACCAACCATTCTGGTTTGCAATTAGAAGGAACAAGATAACTTGTAGACCGTTTTCAGCGTATTTGCGCCTCATCAGTACAAGGTATATGTTCTCCGTCTGCGAACTCAAAGAGCCTAATCACGGACCGAAGAATACACTAAAATCTTGACGTTGTTACAAAAATTTCCGTGGCTTCCTTTCAACCCAGTAGAGCAGCAGCTTCAAATAGCCGCAAGGTAACACCCAGACTTGTAGGAGAATGCCAGAAATAACTAAATGACAGACCTTTTTGAAGTAGGTCAGTATGGGTGCCAGGACACAACGATTTTCCTGGGAATTAACGAGCTGATGAGCTCGCGAGAACAGGTTCAGCAACGACATATGCTGGAACTGTACCAGTCCTTGGGACCGCAAAGAAGATGGTCATGCCTCGGTGATAGATCACCTGGGGTATCTCAGCTGCATACTTTGTAGCGTGGAGACCGAAACCGTAACCCATATCTTGCCTTTCTGTGAGGCATTAGACTCCAAGAGACAGACAATCTTCGGAGAGGCCGATGTGCCGCCTGAAGCATATGGCACACATCCAGCTGTCCTATATCGACTCAGCACTGTAGTGGAACGCCTTTGATGCGATAATTACAGTCAAGCAAGGTCGAACATGGTTAGTTCTTTGTATAGGTGACCAAGCCAGGTAAAACCATCGTATAGGGCCCGTATAGCCGGCAGCAAAGTAGCATACCACAGCTCGCAGGCATTATACCAATCAGCACGAGGTATAATGTAGATATGCCGTCTTTCGGAGGAGACGTGAAACCGAGGTCCCGAGTCCATTGATGTTGAGTTCGTTAAAAAACGCTACCACTACTGGTTGTAGCACTAATGGGTTCGCCAAAATTTCCGGTTAGGGGTAGCGTGCTCCCGGCGTCGGGTGCCAGGGTGTCTCCTGTATGCTTGGTGGCATGGAGACCGAAACCGTTACCCATATATTGTCTGACTGTAAGGTACTGGACTCCAGGAGACAGACAATATTCGGAGAGGCCAATGTACCGCCTGAAGCATATGGCACACATACAGTTGTATGGGGGTATGGATGGGAGGGTAGAATAGATATGGGAGTAGAGTCCAATAAGCCAACAGGCTGAAATGCTCCCGACAAAAGAACGGCTCCAAAAAAATACCAGTCAAGCTTCGAAACCCGAATTTCCGATGGCCGGCAAACTACACTGCTCCAAGAAATTAACGCACCACTTAATATTTTCTGAATTTTTTTGCCATTTTGAACAAACTGAAATATTTCATAAAATTTTGGACGAGCAATAAATATTATTTATTTTAACGACATACTAAAATTATCTTCACTGTGTTTGTTGTGTTATTGAGTTTTTTTCTGAATTCCTATAATTGCTTGTAAGATAAATAGGCCATTAGTCGTTTGATTTTTAGCTGCTACAAATGAATTTTTAAGTCTTGTGATATTCTTCTGGTTAAATTGTTAACATGCAACGTGAAGCCAGAAATTTGACGCCTAATGAATGTGCACAAGTCATTGTATTGCACGAAGAAGGTTGGAGTTATCGCCGTATAGGTGAGAGATTTAATGTGTCCCATACAACAATATCGCGTATGGTTGAACGATACAGGGAGACTGGTGAGCACATTAGAAGAGCTGGCCAAGGCAGACATCGTATCACGACCCCCGGCCAAGATCGTTTTTTAAGGCTTTCCGCTTTAAGACAACGATTCGTAACAACAAGAATGTTACAATCTCAGCTTCAAAACGCACATGGGATTCGAGTAAGCTTGGAAACCGTGCGACAACGTCTTCGACAAGGTAATTTGAGACCTCGCATTGCCGCTCGAGGGCCAGCACTAACTGTAGATCATCGTAGAGCCCGGTTAAACTTTGCCAGAGAGCATGTCAACTGGGGGGAAGCTGACTGGGAAAGAGTTCTTTGGACAGATGAGTCCAGATTTTGTCTGCATACTTGCGATAGACGTGTTCGTGTTTTTAGAAGGCCAACAGAACGATATGCACAATGCAATATAGCGAATACCACCTTATTCGGCGGAGGCTCGGTTATGGTATGGGGTGGAATTTCGTTAACGGGTCGTACGGACTTGGTGGTGCTAAATAATGGAAATCTTAATGCTGAACGTTACATATTGGATATTCTTGAGGAACATGTTGTGCCGTTTGCCCCTCATATCGGTGAAAATTTTTTATTAATGCAAGATAATGCTCGACCTCACACAGCCCGAATAGTAAGAGATTATTTATTGAAAGTTGGCATTGAAACTATGATTTGGCCTGCCCGAAGTCCCGACCTTAATCCAATAGAGCATATTTGGGATATACTCGGAAGGCAATTACGAGCTCATCCCAACCAGCCTAACAACTTGGAAGATGTGGGGCGACTTCTGGTTGAAATATGGAATGAACTGGGTCAAAACAGTATTCGAAATCTAATTTTAAGCATGAATCGAAGCACGAATAGAAGCAGAGGTGGAAATACCCGATATTAAGACTAAAAAATCTTTCTTTAAAGAATTAAAATTTCCGTTTTTGGTTCTTTTTTCTTTTGTTAGTTTTGCTATGCTAAATTTTAGGGTTACATTTTTAGAAAATGATTCTTTTGTTAATTTAATTTAATAAGGTCTATAGAAATATAATGTTTGATTTTTAATTAAATTTTGTAAATAAAATAATTACAAATTTGTTAGTGGTGCGTTAATTTTTTGGAGCAGTTTATAAACCTATGCAAATTTTTCACCCACTCTTGTGTAATTTGAAGGTTTCAAGCTTTACTCACTGCCTACTGCATGTTTTCATTTATTCCAACCTTGGGGTACTAATCTTCCTTACTATTTACACGTACTGTAGCATTATGATTTGATCAATAATTCTTAGTGGTTTTGCAGATGGTTGTTACCTTTAGTAAGAAAGGGGAATAACAAGCGTTTAGTACTTGAAGATGTTTATGAAAATTTAGAAGAAAACCAATCTACGAATCTGACAGATTCTTTGGAAAAATATTGGAATTATGAACTAGCTAAAGACAAAAATAAGAATGGTCCACCGAGTTTGCTCAGAGCTATAATAAAAACCCAATTCAATGCAATTTTACGATGTGGGATAATCTGGGGAGCTATGCAATTAATTTTTATGTGAGTAAGTTACGCCAACAAGATTGATTAGAGTCCAAAACCCACAGCAGGTGGTCGTTATTCCCATAACAATAGCACTTCATCGTACTGCTGGAATAATATTTGACCTGATGATCATTACATTATTTTCAATGTTTTTTTCAGGACTTTGAAACCAGTAATGCTGGTTGGAATATTATCAATTGTCGCCAACACTACGAAGAATAGAGCTACTGAACAATGCATCTACGTCGTGGCTCTAATTTCTTTTACCTTTCTACAACTTTTTTCCAAACGACTGTCAATGTTTGGTCTACTTAACGTCGGAATGAGAATAAGAGTAGCCTTATCATCATTAATTTACAGAAAGGTAATTTTTTAAATGAAACCAACCGACTATCAGTCCTACAAAATAATTAAATCGCTTGACTATGTCAATCAGGTCTGTATTTGAACCAAAAGATTGAGAACTCAATAGAATAATACGTGGAGTAATACTAACATCAAACCATGTATTTATTAAAAGTTCTTTCCGTTTTAATTGTTTATAAAAATTTCGTGAGTTCTATACTAGATGGCACAGTTCGTTTTTTACTAGGGTTTTTTTTTCAAAAACTCACTATTTTGATGATCTATTGCTTGATCTAAGACTTTTATTTTCTAGATTACCAAGTTGAACCAAAAAGTGTTAGCCAAAGCTACAATTGGTCAAATGGTTAATTTATTGTCTAATGACGTCCAGCGTTTTGATCAATTGTTCGTATTTATACATGGGCTTTGGACAATGCCAATACAAACGGTTATAGTTACCTTCATTCTATATCAAAGAGTCGGGATATCTTCATTCGCGGGAGTGGTAGCTACACTTGTAGTTACTATTCCAATACAAAGTTAGTTATTTTGAACTTAAATCCTATAAAAATACCTAATAATATTTTTTTAGGTATAATCGCGAAATTTATAGTGAATTTTCGTAAAAAAATTGCCAAAAAAACTGACATTAGAGTGAGATTAATGAATGAAGTGATCGCTAGTATGAAAGTTATTAAAATGTACGCTTGGGAAAAACATTTTCGAAGCCTCATACAATTATCCAGAGATGCAGAGATCAAAGATTTAACAAAAGCTTTGTATTTGAAAGGAATTTATATAAATTATATGCTATATTTGGATAAATTCGGATTATGTGTTACACTTGTCTGCTTCGTATTACTTGGTAAGCCGCGAATATCTTTATTAATACTTTCTAGCCTAGAATAATTCTTATGACTTGTTTTATTTTTCCAGGCTATAAAATCACAGCTGCCACAGTATTTTCAGTATATCAATGCTTCGTTATATTTTTATGGACAATGGGAAATATTTTCCCAGCAGCACTCAATAACGCTACAGAAGCATTGGTCACAGTTGGGAGATTGGAAACATTTTTATTACAAGAAGAAAAGTCTCATAATTTGAAGGAATTAAATACCCATGATGTTACACTCTCGAAAGTAGAAGCGTCCTGGAATAATAACGAGTTTACTCTGAAGGATATTGACCTGCAGATACCAGCAGGGTGTTTGTGTGCTATCGTTGGACCTGTAGGAGCTGGTAAAAGTACCTTACTACAGGTAAAATATATATCAATTATTATATGCTAGATTATTTCTCCACTCTTCACTGAAATATTTTAAAGGAACGAAAATTTTCAGCTTCTCTTAGGAGAATTGTCCAATACCTCTGGTAGTATTCAAATTGGAAGGAATGTGTCGTACTGTTCTCAAAAACCTTGGATCTTCTTCTCCACTGTAAGAAACAATATTCTCTTCGGAAAAACCTACGAAAAAATTTGGTATGACAAAGTTGTCAACGTATGTGCTTTAGAAAAAGATTTTGAACAGTTCCCACAAGGAGATTTAAGTATAGTAGGTGAGTTCATTAAAACCTCCATCTATTTTCCATCCTACGAGTATGTGCTTCAATTATTTCATGTTCCAGGTGAAAAGGGAGTTCTTCTAAGTGGTGGTCAGCAAGCTAGAATCAACTTAGCTCGAGCAGTGTATCAAAAAGGAGATATTTATTTATTGGACGATCCTCTATCTGCTGTTGACACTCATATTGGCAAACATTTATTTGAACAGTGCATTCTTCATCAGCTTAGGGATAAAACTAGGATATTAGTGACACATCACCTACAGTATCTTGAAAAAGCCGATATGATTGTTGTTATGAACAATGTAAGTGAAATTATTTTAAATATAGTTAGAGCAATGTTTAGGTTGACTCAGTAGCGATCGATAGGTACTACTTCTAGTAATGTTTTAGGGACGGATAGAAGCATGTGGTACTCTTGAAGAGCTTTCACATAGTGCCAAATGTTTAACGAATATTTTAATATCGTCAGGAGGAACGAATGAAAAAGAGGAAGAAGAAATTGTTAATACTGAGAAAGATACTTCATCATTTGTAAGCTTTACTTAACAATTTGAACGGTAATTCTTATGATTGATTGAAAAATTGTTTCAGGATGAAATAAATGATTCTAAATCAAATCAAAATAATAAAATCTATCAAGAACGTTGTGGAAACTCAAATGGTACCCCATATAAAGACTATTTTTTCAAGATGAGTAAAATGTCTTTAATACTTCCAGTTGGTATTTTAATATTGATTACTCAACTATTAAATATAGCTATTGATTTGTGGATCACCTATTGGTGGGAATTTGGTATTCTTTGTTCAACCTGTGATTCACATACATTATTTATAGGACTTCTCAAGAGGAAACTCGGCAATCTTTTGAGAAATACGAATATAATAGTACAAAAAACGAAATAACAATATATCATGTTAGTAAGTGGTACGATGTTTTTGAGTATATCCAAAAAAACGGCAAGAGTTATCGAATATTGAAAACCGACTTCGCTTTATACTTTTACATTAGTTTGATGGTAGCATTTATGCTTTCATCCTACATCCGATCGTTGTTATTTTTTAAATCTTGCATGATAAGCTCAGTTACCATACATTCGAAAGTTTTCGAGTCTTTATTGAAAGCACCAATGAGATTTTTCGACATAAATCCAAGCGGAAGAATACTAAATATATTTTCCAAAGATATGGGAATAATAGACGAGGTTCTCCCGATGAATCTTCTAGAAGCAGCTCAGGTGAGTCCAGAAAATATTCCAAATAATTTTGTTTATTGATGGAAAATGTTTTAGATTGTTCTAATAGTATCTGGATTGATGATCACTATTACCATTTCAAACCCATACATGGGTATAGTCAACGTTCTTTTGGTATTTGTATTTCAGCGATTTAAAATCTGGTATGGCTCTACTACTAAAGCTTTAAAACATATAGAAGGAATAGCAAAATCTCCAGTGTTCTCCCATGTCAATTTGACAATTAACGGAATAAAAACCATAAGAGCATCAAAAGCGGAGGAGTTACTAATAAAAGAATTCGATCAGCATCAAGTAAGGATATTTCTATAATACACTCAGGTGCAGAAAAAACGGGCCACCTATTATTTTTTCAAAATCGGCTCAATTTGGTTATTATTTTGGTTTTTAAATTATATTTTGTATTTTTTATCAACAAAGGACTTCCTTCTAAATACAAAAAGTTGGAATACATGTGTATTCTATCGTTTCACATAAAAAAAGAATATTTTGGAAAATTCAAATTCAAAAGTTTCATATTTCATTCATGCAATTCAAAAGGAACTTATGTGTTTTCAATTGTTGGGCGGTTGCTAGGCAATTTTTTGTTAATGTTAATGTTAATATTGTCAATATCAACGTTGACAATTTTAAAGTCTTAATTATGGTTTTAAGTGCTGAAGATTGTGCTAAAGCAGTAGCTCTTGTGGAAGATGGTCGAAGCCAAAGATATGTGGCTCGTTTACTCAATGTTAGTCGTTCTACCATTCAAAGGGTGTTACAACGTTTTGGTGATACTGGAAGAAACACAAGAAGGCCTGGTAGTGGTAGAATACGGGTAACTACCGCTCGAGATATCAGATTTATTGTACTAAACTCTCTAAGGGATCGTCATTTGACTTCAGTACAGCCAAGAAATCGACTTCTGGACGTTCGTGGTAAAAATGTAAGTAAATGGACAGTTCGCCGAAGATTACATGAAGTTGGGTTGAGAGCTTTTAGGCCAGCAACTGAGCCTAAGTTACTTCCACGTCACCGGGTAGCGAGATTGCACTTTGCTCGTGAACATAGCAATTGGAATCTTATGCAATAGAGTAATATACTCTTTACCGATGAGTCCAGGTTCTCGCTCCATTCACCAGACGGACGAAAACGAGTATGGAGACGAAATGGGAAACGATTCCATGAATGTGCTTTTAGCCCCAGGCAGAGACATAACGGAGGTTCCGTAATGGTATGGGCAGGCATATCAAGTGAAGCCTCTACGGAATTAGTGTTTATCAATGGGGGCTCACTGACTGCACAACGGTATATTGAGGAAGTTTTGGCATATCAGGTGGTTCCATTCGCTCCATTTATTGGCGATAACTTTATCCTGATGCAGGACAACGCTAGACCTCATTCAGCGAGATGCGTCAGTGAATACTTGACAGAAGTTGGCATTGAGAAAATGAACTGGCCAGCATGTTTTCCGGACGCAAATCCTATAGAACATGTGTGGGACATGTTAGGCAGACGTGTCAGAAGTCGTGCTATAGCACCAACCACACTAAATGAGCTTCGTGTAGCCCTTCAAGAAGAATGGGGGAATATTCCTCAGAATGCAGTTCGTGAACTCATTAGTGGGATGCCACGCCGTATGCAAGCAATAATTAGGGCTAGAGGAGAAAATACCAAATACTAAAGTCTATTTTATGTGTTAAATTTTGTTTTCTGTACCTCTAAAGTTTGCTGTTGTTAACATAAATTTTACTAAGTATACATGTATTTTTCCATTATTTATGTCATTGTTTATTAAGTCTAGTTTAAGTTACATATTCTTGTCTTTTAATACCAGGAGGAAGTCCTTTGTTGGTAAAATATAAAAAGTGTAAACCAAAAGCAAAAATAATAAACAAATATAGCCGATTTTGAGAAAAAAATAGAGGGCCCGTTTTTTTTGCACCTGAGTGCAAAAAAAAAGAAAAATGAACTTAGATTCGTATGCATATAAAATGTTTGTTCATTTTGCAGGATGTCCACACCTCTATCTCTTACCTAATATCAGCATGTTCTTGCTCATTTGGTTTCTGGATAGACATTGTGGTTGTAGCTTTCTTAGCTTGTGTAACATTTAGTTCAATTTTTGTGAATGATCGTGAGTATAACAAAATGGGAAGATTCCAAAAACTAGAATAATTTTCATACTCTTTTAGTTTCTTACAATAGTGCTGGTCTAGTGGGATTGGCCATCGGTCAGTGTTTGAGCATGACTGGTAGGATTCAATTTAGTCTTCGACAAACAGGAGAAGTTATAAATAACATAACTGCCGTAGAAAGGATACTTCAATATACTGAAATAGAGAATGAAGGACCTTTTGAAACTTTGAAAGGTATGTAAGACATAATTAGCCTTTAAATTATGCTAATAGTATGTGTTAAAGAAAAAATACCAAAAGGACGTTGGCCGCAATATGGACATGTTGAATTTAGGAATTTGTCTATGAAATATATTGAGGATGATCCTCCAGTACTGAAAAATTTAAATTT
>CAJUYG010003140.1:0-19054 GCA_910591675.1 Galerucella calmariensis
AGAATTTAAAAATATTGTGGTTTAATTTCCCAAGAAATTAAAAAAAGAATGAATAATATACCACAAGGAACATACAGAAGATATTCAGTAATTATTAAAATCTCCTAATCAATACGAGCTCAACCATAAGTAACACTCACGATTTTATTCATAATAGGTCTTAGACACATAAAACAGTGCAAAATATGTAGATTTGAAAACACTTAAATGTTTATGAAGGTAGAATGCTGCGATTTTGTTAATTGGGCCCTTCCTTATCGAATGAAATTTAACTTCAAACAAATTTGAACTTCTACTTAAAAATTGAATTGTACCTACACTGAGAAACTTGTTAAGAGCCAGTTTCAATCAGATATGATCTCAGCAAAGTTGAACCTCAAGCTCATTTTGGTGTAAATATTCAGCGTTATTTAGATGAGATATTTCCAGGACGATGGATTGGTAGACGAGGTAGAATTGAGTGGTCTCCATGTTCACCTGATTTCAATGCTAAAAATTATTTTCATTGGCGATACTTGAAATATTCAGTTTACAAATAGGCGTTGACAGACTTATGTTTTATGTATTTCAGACCTTCCAGACTACATAAAATCATAAGTGTTACTTATGGTTGAATAGGAGATTCCAACTGAACATACAGGGTGATGCATTTAAAAAACCAAAGCTACTAATAATATGAGATAAACGGCAAATCTGGCAGCATTGTAAATATCAAATCTGGAATCTACGTATCCCAAAATAGATGTACACCAAGGAGAAAATTAGCCGTTTCCAGACTTTTGGCCACTCTGTATAGTAAGTGAATGTGGAAACAACCTTTTCTTTGTAGATTATTCCAAAATTGAACTTGTCCTGATCCAAAAATGACGAAACCTAACCCAGCTGCTATATACATTCCAGCTGATGTGTAAAAAACGCCCTTCCACTCACTGGAATCATCCTAAAAGTTGAATTTCCAATTTACAATTTTTCTTATAGGTAATTGGCGGTGAAGGCTCTTTTATTTTGCGACGTATACCCAAATCAATATTAAATTATGAAATAAAACAATTCAATTTGCTTAAACCTTCATTATATTCAATACATAATCATGACGAGTTTCGCTAACTTCGATAACCCGTTTGAGAAGGCTACTGTGTTAGCGAAGCGCGTCATGAGCTACAATGTATTGAACTTGTACAAATGATATGGTTGAAATAATACCCTTCTTGGTGTGCGTCATCGATTGTGACGTATATCCGGGTTTTCGGCATGTCGTTTATTTTATTTGCTATTTTGACATAACGTGAACCTTAAATTTGATGAATAAAATCATCAGGATCGTATTTAGCCAAATTAGAAAAGGCTATGCAATTAATAATCACCAGCTTCTTTTTCTAACTGAATATACTTGAAAACTTTCAAAATTATGATGTTTTTCTGTGTATCCATGCATATTTTTGTATTATTTAAATAAATATACCTATCAATAAGATTATTATTCACTTTTCATAAATAATAATTGACCTTAAGCAACCTTACTGTCAGTGTGACAGTAGAAAAAGACGTAAGACACATTGCCGCTACGGAAGTAACGCCTTCATAGTATTATAAATTCTCGATTGATAGGTTGAGATTGCACGTAATCTAAACATCAACCAATAAAATTTTTGTAAGTCAAAGATTAGGGTTAAGATTTGTAATACATTTCAACGGTTCATTATTGAGATATTTTGATTAGGATTAATCGCAGACCTGCCTTTTTCCGTTTCCTTCCATGTAATGTGTTAGAAAGACATTAACAATCGATGACGCACACTAAGAAGAGTATTATTTCAACTTATATCATCATCATCAAGCCTTTAAATCTAATAGATTGTGGCTAACGCTAATGCGCTTATAAATCCATATATTAGGGTGGATTACTCCCTTTTTACTCCTTATTGTTTCAATTTCTTGTGTGTCCTGGCTTCAAAAGTTATTCTATTCCATTCTGCTCTATTTCTGCATCTTTCTCTTCACTCTTCGATTCCCATCCTTTTTGTATCCTCTTCTATCTGATTCCTCCAAATTTCTCTGGGCCTTCCCTTTCTTCTCGGCCATAGAGGTGTTCATTGTGTTATTCTTCCTATCATTTCTCCAGGCCTTCATCTCATAATATGTCCTGCCCATTTTAGGCGTTGTGCTTTTATATATTCCACGATTGTTTCATTACTTAACTCGCTTTCTATTTCTTTGTTAGTTTTAAGTCTCCTTTCCCCAGTTCTTGTTATGTTCGGCCCCAGTATCGTTCTAAGAATCTTTCTTTCTATGATTTTTAAGTCCTCTGCTTTTATTTCATTTATTACCGTTGTTTCTAAGCTATACGCGATCAATAGTCTTATTAGTGTTTTGTATATTTTTATTTTGGTGTTTTTATTTATGGCTTTACTTTTCAGAAGCTTTTTATTTCTGCAGTAAGCTTGGTTTCCATTGAGTATTCTTTCTTGCACCTGCTCTTTTCCTGTTTGTCCCATCCTCACTCCTAAGTAGTTGAATGTTGTTACATTTTAAAATGAATGCCATTGCGTTTTCAAGTTCCCTTCGGTATTTTCGGTTTTTTTACCTACTATCATATATATTGTTTTGACCGCGTTGATTTCCATTCCAAGTTGTTTTGCCTCTTCTCCTTTCTTTTTAATTGCTTGTCTTGAATTTGCTACTATGGTTAAATCATATGCTATGATTTGAATATGGTCTGTAACAGACCATATTCAAATGATATAATGAAGATTTAAACAGATTAAATTGTTTTATTCTAACGTTTAGTTTGGATATTCATCGAGTAGAAGCCTCATCTTTTCAATATTAAATTATTATCACAAATCTCACTTCATGTTTTACTATAGCTTGGACAAATAGAGGAGCTAAAAATCCACACATCTGAGAAAATCCATTACTTATACCCATCAAAACACTTGAATGATTTGGTGATAAATCAGCATAATTTATAGAATATCCACAAAAATAGGCTCCACAAGCAGCCACTGCTATTGTCAACAAACAAATAGCTTTGGTCGAATCTTCTGGTCCAATAATCTGTAGTAATATTATTGATAATGCTGGTACAAAGCAACCTAAAACAGGTCGCATTTAGCGAATCAAGGATATATGTACCTACACTGTACAGGGATATTCATTATAAATGTCCCAGCCCTTACTATAGTTATTATTGCATGAACAAAAACATTTTTAGAATAAAAGTTGAGCCTATGGAAGGAAGCGCTCACTGCGCTACCTCTCCTGCAGGCAGCCAACGATGCAATTGAACCCAGGTTTTTGTTTGACAAACCCTACAAAATTCAAATAAAACAGAATACAGTGCCAGATGCTGCAAATGCAATACGCATATATACAGATGGTTCAAAAATGAAAGAAGGCTCAGGCTGTGCAGTTCACTCGAGAGCACTGAGCCTCAAGATTAAGTGGGGAATGGGAAACAATACCAGCGTGGCTCAAACAGAACTGGCTGGTATCTCAATTGCCACAAAAGAACTAACCAGAAGAGGAATTTCTGGCAAAACCATAATAATCTGCACTGATAGTAGACAAGCCCTATTAGCCTTGAACAGACAACGTGTTATATCGAGGCTAGTACTAGAGTGCCACCAAGATTTAGCTGACGTCTCGGCAGATAACAACATTATCCTGAGGTGAGTTAAAGGGCACGACAGGAGTAAAGGAAATCGCATTGCTGATTCTTTAGCCAGGGAAGCCGCTGGACTGAAAATTCTAGGACCCAGTGACACCTACGGCCTAACGACTTCGACAATTGCGGAACTAGCCAAACATTACACCCATGCTCAATCCCTTAAGAGATGGGATGGAATCAAAGGATGCAGTTTTGCCAGGATCACCTTGGGCGACCCTCGGAAGCTGGCGCCGAAAAAATATTTGGCGATGACCAGGAAAAAACTACGTTTAACAGTAGGATTTCTGACTGGTCACTGTCAACTAAGTAAACACCTCCATACTATGGGGCTAGTGGACACACCTCTATGCAGGATGTGTGAACAGGAAGATGAAACTGTCAGGCATGTCTTATGCGAGTGACCGGAGTTATCGTCAATAAGAGAGTGTGTGTTCGGTGAGTCTTGGCCTACACCTGCCGATATAAAGGATTTGTCTCCCAGTGACCTGTCCACCTTCCTGAGAAGGACAGGATGGACAATGACCTAGGAGGACAACTACTCGGAAGTATGCACAATGGGTCACATGTGGCCTAAGTGCTGTGAGCCTACACACTCACCCTCCCTACTCTACAGATACAGATACAGATACAGATACAGATAATAAAAGTTGTCTGGTTATGAACTAATTTTATTATCAACTTCAACAAAAGTACAGTGGCGTGCCCCTAGTTTAAGGGACACAAAAAAAATTTTCATTTTCTTAAATGGGACACCCTGTATATTGTTGAGTTTTTGAAAAGATTTTTTTCTTCTGATTTCCAAAATGTACCATACCCCTGTTATACATCGTTCTTAAGATATTGAATAAAAGTTTTGGTCAACATTTAATTAAAACTACAAAAAATAAATAACTAATAAAACGAAGATAACTTTACATCCTGCATCCAAATCTTATCCTGAAGTTGAACGTCCAAAAAATTCTCTACAAGAATGATTTCAACTTCAGGAAGAATCCTTTCCAGATAGGTAACTCCAGTTAAATTGAAATCATAAAATATGGGTCCAACAATGTTGTTTCTGTATTTGATAATATTGACTTTCAATATTTATAGTAACTATATAGTTTGATTAACTATATTTATCCTTTAATATCTTAAAAACGGTCCAAAACAGAGGTATGATATGGTTTATTTTGGAAATCAGAAAAAAAGACATCTTTTCAAAAACTCAATAATATACAGGGTGTCCCATTTAATAAAATGAAAAAAATGTGTGTCCTCTAAACTACGCACGCCACTGTACTTTTGTTGATGTTATAATAAAATCAGTTTATAACCACACAACTTTTATACCAAAAATTTCTTTGTTCATGCAATAATAACTACGGTAAGGCCTGGAACATTTATAATAAATAACCCTGTACAGACTCAATCACTCACCTATTGAAGTAAACGTTTTTCTAGAAGTACCAATTGACCAAACATGTTTATCTATTAAATAATCTGATATAAAACCAAATACATAGCTAACTACGAACTGCAATAAGTACGGCAGTGCTGAAATTAAGCCGGACTAAAAAAATTGTGGATAATAATCATACAATTAGTAAATATTCAGTTTTAATGACTACTTACAGATTCGATGTTAAATTTCATCACGTATTTCAAATACATAGGCATTTGAGTTTGAAGAGTCCAAAACCCCCAAACGGTTCCAAATGTTACAATAGTTAAAGCCCAAAAAGGCATGGATGAGAAGATTTCTTTAAATGGGGTGGGAATCGCCTGTAATAGTTTTATTGATTAAAAAAAATTTCTCGAGTGATTTAAGACCTACGTGTATTGATTCTGGCACTCCGACGGACTCTTCTATATATTTTTGTTCTTTAAATGATATTGAAGGATGTTTTGATGGTTTTTCATAAGAAAGAAGAGCAAACGAAAGACACCAGACCAAAGTTAGGGCGTTACATGAGTAAAATATCCAGGGCCATCCAAGAGAGCTAACTGCTATGTAACCAGGAAAGAGCATAGCTAATACTGTTGCAAAAGGTCTTGCTAAAAACATTAAAATTGTTCTCAATCATTGTTATTCCATTTCCGATAATATTTACAACTTGTTTGCGACCGAAGACCTAGTTATCTTGTCTTGTTTCAGCCGAACTAACGTAGAGCTATATTTAACATGTTTGGCGCTAATCTGTCCCCCTCTTTATACTTTAAATCCGAGGTAAGAAACACCTACTACAAGGAAATTAGAAAAGCTGAAAGGAATAGCTTCAGAAAATTCGGTGAAGATATAAACACAACACCTGCTGCGGCAAGACTTTACAAAGTTATGGCGAAAAGTAGGGTCAACACAGATATGGCTTTCAGGAAGCCAGATAGTAAATATACCGAAAATGAGGGGGAAAGAGTTCGACTTTTACTAGAAACTCATTTTCCTGGGAGTACCCCAAATAGGGGAGATAATTCACTGTAAGTTCACAATAGGCCTTCGAGAGAAAGTATTACAATGGCCAAACACATTTGTAGTAACGATAGTTTGAAATGGGCCATGAACACCTTTTCACCTTCCAAGGCACCAGGAGCAGATGGAACTTTCCCAGGACACTGCACTGGTACAACTGACGGAGGATATCCGAGGTGCTCCAGACAACCAAGAAACTGTAGTATGTGCATTTTTGGACATAGAAGGAGCTTTTGACGATACTTCACATGAAGCTGTCAAAAGAGCACTAAACAGAAGAGGTGTAGACAGCACAACATCCAAATGGATGTCGGAACTGCTCACCACAAGAGTAGCAGAGACGAGGACGAGCAAAGACATTGTCTCCATCTGCACTACCAAAGAATGCCCACAGGGAGGAGTAGCATCCCCATTAATGTGGTGTCTGACGGTTGACGAACTCCTGTATGGTTTGACAGATCTCGGAATATCCTAATATTGTCATAACAGCCAGGGGGAAATTCGAAAACACCCTTTGTGATATTGTACACAAAAGGGTCCGAACTATACAAATAGGTGGTGTAGGCAAGTGGGACTTAGCATCAACCCCACTAAAACCATCTTGATAGCCTTCACAAAGGAGAGAAAACTCAACCTCAAAACCATAAAGCTTGATGGGAACAAGATTGAATGGAGACAAGAAGTCAATAATCTAGGTCTAACTCTAGACAGTAAGCTCCTGTGGAACAAACACGAAAAGGAGATTACATACAAGGCAAAAATGGATCTAATGGTGTGCAGAAATCTGTCAGGAAGAAACTGGGTCTGTAACCCAAAAATCCTAAGCTGGATGTACACTGACATAGTGAGACCAATCATCAATCATGGAGTCATTGCGTGGAGTAGTAGAACTAGCCTATTGACGACGAGAGAAAACCCGAAATTCCAAGACTAGCCTGTATATGCATTACAGGAGCAATGAGAACATGCCCAACGGCAGCCATGGAAGTGATTCTCAACCTCACCCCTCTACATATGGTGGTGGACCTCCTCACTTCTTAGAAATCAGACAATCTGGGACATGCCACAAGACGACATGATGAAAAAATATGATTTTTCAAAGAAATTCAAAGACTTGGAAAGAATGCCATTCAATGGTACACAGACGGCTCAAAAGCAATAGAAGGAACTGGGATAGGAGTGTTCGGGCCAGGAACCAAACACTCTAAAAGCTTGGGAAAAACCCCAAGTATCTTTGAAGCGGAAATCCACGCAATAAGAAAGTGCGCAAGGTTCAATATTGATGAAGGATACACAGAACATAATGTCGGATAGTCAAGCAGCTATTAAAGCACTGAGCTCTTGTTTGATCAGTTCCAAAATGGTGTGGGAATACCTAGACAAACTCAATGAACTAGGCGAGAGCAATAAAGTCACCTTACTATGGATTCCAGGACACACTGGAATGTCACATACTTTATATCCTGATATTCATTCACGAAGATATCCATTTAATTATCTTTTCCTACAAACGTCAAAAAATAACAAGGTTTTGCGCATTGACAACAATATGCGAAGTGACCCTTTTTATTCATTTTCCTTCGCTACCATGACACCGTGCGCGAAGTAGTGTGCGAAATACTTACTTCGCACACTCAATCAAGCAAAAATCCAATAAATCATTCATTTATTAATGTATAACAATAATTAAGGCTTTCAAATTGTGAGAAAATTTAACACTACCTAATTTTATTTATTATTTACAATGTTAACATTAATGGTGCAGCCAGTGCACGAACCAATATTTATTCCTAAACCAGATAACTCAGATTCAGCTCGTAGTTTTGGGAGTTGGAAGACCATCCATTTTTGATTTGCAAGCAGCTGCCGTAGAGGTGACAGCACTTGATCCTAAGATTTCACAGTCTAAAATTTTATTTGATATTTGAATTTTTTATTGTTGATAGAATCTTCCAGTTCAATACTATTTTTCATATGAAGTTAAGCATGTTACTTATTTTAGAACAATATTTTTGACGTTTGTAGAAAAAATTTTGTTTGCATCTCATGCGCGAAATACTTTGGTGATCTCGACTATTTTTTTTTAAATCAGTTCTCGATCACCAAAGTAGCATTTCGCGTACTAGATACAAAAATAACTGTTTTAGAACATGGATTCTCAGCTCATAATTTTTTGTACTTATAATCTGGTTTTTATAAACTTTACCTGCAAATACACCTCCTCCTAACAAACCTCTTTCATTTGGTGGTACCCATAATGCTAATAAATGCTGTATCAAAGGAAATATGAATCCTTGACATAGTCCTTGTAGGACTCTTGCAGCTAAAACTCCTTTATAACCTAATGTGGTAGCTATGATAGGAGTGAGTAAGCCTGCAATTGAACATATTGTCATTGATGATACTGCTAATATTTTTATGTTCACTCTGGGGATCACCCAACTGGTCCCTATTTGCGATGGAACATATCCCATGAAAAATGATGATAGTATTATGTTTTTATTTGTCCAGTTGAAAGTCTGGAAGATTGAAGAAAAAACTTTTATATTGTTTGAATAGTCCTGTACCGAATAAGAGAAGGTACCTACTAGAAAAATATACAGGGTGAAAGTTATTTTAAATATCTACACATTTCAAACTTTATAAATTGCTGACTTCATTAGTGAGGTACTCTGGTTAGATTGCCATTAGGGAAGTTCTTAAAATCTACCGATAGACTCTATCGATAGATATAGTTGAAATAATACCCTTCTTGGTGTGCGTCATCGATTGTCAATCTCCTTCTATCACATTACGTAGGAAGAAATGGAAAAAAAGGCAGGTCTGTGATTAATACTAAAAAAAATATCACAATAATGAACCGTTTGAATGTTTTACAAACGTTAACCCTAATCTTTGACTTACAAAAATTTGATTGGTTGATGTTTAGATTACGCGCCAGCGCAACCTATCAATCGCGAGGTTAAAATACTACGAAGGCGTATCTTTCGTAGCGGCAATGTGTCTTACGTCTTTTTCTACTGTCACACTGACAGTTCTTATCAGGTGTGTACTTTGTTGCTTACGGTCAATTTTTATTTATGAGAAGGGAATATTAATCTTATTGTTATATTTATCTAAATAATACAAAAATATGCCTAGATACACGAAAAAACATCAGCATTTTGAAAGTTCTGAAGTATTTTCAGTTAGAAAAAGAAGCTGGTAATTATTAATTTCATAGCCTTCTCGGCTTTGGCTTAATACGATCCTGATTATTTTATTTATCAAATTTAAGGTTAGCTATATGTCAAAATAGCAAATAAAATAAACGACATGCCGAAAACCCGGATATACGTCACAATCGATGACGCACACCAAGAAGGGTACTATTTCAACTCTATCTGTGATATGTCAGGTAAAATGTAGTTGATCTATCGGTAGACGATTATAAGAACCTATTTGTTTGATTCTATGGTAGATTGAATGAAATATAACAAAGAACGAAGATGAATTTGACAATCATTTTCAAACCAGCCCAGCTATCTTTATTGGTATTAGATTAGCTTGTCTTAAATTTCTCACGTATCCGTATCCGCAACGAACTGCGCATGTGTAGACCCGTTACGTCTCAGCCGATACGAAGCGTTGAACGTATTGTTACGTACCCCACTCCGTATACTTAAACGTATCCGTATCCCGACCAAAGTCAGTATTCCGTGCTATTGGTGCTATATATTACATCATCTTCCCCATCTAGCAGCAATGGATTATTTAATATCGCCCCCATTCTACGTTTTACCAAAATATAAAAAGGTGAAATAAAAAAACTTTGAGGTTATACAATTAAAAACAGAACGAAGCGATTTCTTCACGTCAACGTAACTCCAATACGTGTGAAAACTTATGAAAAGCTAAAAGTGTCTATTGTCGCATAGACGCAAATAAACTTTTATTTTTTTGTAATACCACAGCATTTGATTTGATTAGTATTTTTTATCCCTCTTTTTTAGTACTCAAGTACTGTAAATGTTTCATAATCCATTTTCATTAGATAACAAAAAAATAGTGTATAAAACTTTTAACTTAACAAAAAGATTGTTAAGAGTCATTGCATATGATTGATGATTGTGAATTCCCCTTCCAAAGCTACCAGATTTATCGAGTCTTAAGCTCAAGACCGGTAGAACTGATGGATGTTCGATAGAACTACCGGTGAATTTAAGAACGGCTTTGGTAGACACCGTATTTACCGATAGATGTATTGGTAAATTTAAGAACTTGTCTATTATTATAAATGTCAGTTGTCATTGTTTATAAGTATAATCAGAAACACATAAACATACATTGACTAGGTACAATCTTTAAATAGTTTTCTCCACTACTAGCCGTGAAGTTGACAATTATTGTCTCTTCTAGCCAACTGAGAAGTTGAATTTCTCTATTAGTGGTTAATAATTTTTTTTATTATTAACCTAGATCAATAATGGACAAATTTAGGTATTTTGAGAATTCAAGGATAGTAGTTCAGCAAAAACTTGTGCAACATAATTTTGTATATCCAGGAGATTGTCTTTACAATATTTGCTGCTTGAAATTACCTACCAATATAAAATTTTTTGCATGTGCATTGGATACAAAAATATGCAGAGAGTAGAGATAGCTGAGGGAGCATTTGCCGATGACATAATACTGATAGCTGAAAATGAAGAACGACTACAATATAATATAAAAATATGGAATGAAACACTGAAGAGAAAACAAATGAGAATAAACAAAGATAAAACCAAGGTGATGACCATAGGAGGCGAAGAACTAAATATAACGATAGATGATATAAAAATAGAACAAGTAAAAGATTTCAAATATCTAGGTGTAACGATAGACGAAAAGGGAAGACAAGAAGCAGAAATTAACAACAGAATCGAGAAAACCATAAAACTGTACTATACAATGAATAAGAACTTCATCAATAAAAGAGAAATTTCAAGACAGACAAAACTAAAAATATTCAAAACAATATATAGACCAGTATTAACATATGGATATGAATCCTGGATATTAACAAAAAAAATCAAAAGTAGAATACAAGCAACAGAAATGAAATACCTGAGGAGAGTTATAGGAGTGACAAGGAGAGACAAAATAAGAAATACACGAATAAGAGAAGAACTAGACATAGGAGACATTATTTCGTTTATAGAACAAAAACAATTAGGATGGTGGGGACACATACAGAGAATGCCAAGCAATAGACCTGTGAAACAAATTTATGAAGCGAAAACACAAAACAAGAGAAGAAGAGGAAGACCTGAAAAAACCTGGAACAACATGATAGGAAAGATTCTACAAGAAAGAAATAAGCAATGGAATGAAGCAAAGACACTGACTAGAGACAGAAAAGAATGGAAAAAGTTCATGAAGCAACAATAAAATGATAACCCGACACCCTGAGGGTAAAAGGGCTCAAGATTATATATATATATATATAAAATTTTTTGCCATAAGTTTAAAATTCGCGCTCAACCGAAAATGACTGATGACATACCGGGTACGTTCATAATATATCACAAACTGACAGTGTACTTGTCAGTTATACGACAGGGTAAACGCTTCTCGTACTGCGTTTGTGAAATATTTTTAATTTTTATCTCAAATTTGGCTAGTAGTGGGAAAAATTGTATATACACCATGGTGTTGAAGACATTTATAAACCACGTACCTTATTCCGCTCGGGGCAAAGCCCCTCGCGAAATAATCTTGGTGCTCGGTCAATAATAATAGTATTCACCACCTTGGTGTAAAATATACTATTGGTATGTTGGAAATACTTACTTGTACATTTTTATTACTAGTAGCATTTTGGTCAGTCATGGCGATTACACCTACAGATAGACAGTTTCTCGTGAAATAAGCAACGAATATTAAGAAAAAAAGATTAATTACTTGAATGTGTCGCTTGCCGAGTCCAGGTTCTGCAAATAGATATTTTCATATTTTTCAAATTGAATTTTGCATAATTTATTTCTCTCATTCTAGTCTTTTCGGTTCCACATTATTAAAAAAGCAAAATGCTAATGATTTTTGATTTAAAAAATTGGATATTTCATGGAAAAATAGTTGGTGGCAAAGTACACTGTCAAAAAAATTGAAATTATTTGCTTAGCTGCAAACAGCAAAGTACTTACTTTTAAAGTTCA
The DNA here is from genome assembly GCA_910591675.1 of Galerucella calmariensis. NCBI lineage: Eukaryota > Metazoa > Arthropoda > Insecta > Coleoptera > Chrysomelidae > Galerucella > Galerucella calmariensis. The sequence goes on from CAJUYG010003140.1 coordinate 12,299, forward strand.
CTTCACCGATATCTTCGACATTTTCGTTACAGATATTAATATTCTGATTATGTATTGTAATTAATTCAGTAGCTTCCATTGAAGTTTTCGCCATTTTTTGCTTTTTTTTTACCAAACAAGCCACCCAGTCTGTAAAAGTATATACTAACAAATTTTAAACAATTGAAATTTAAATATTTCTTGATTACGAAAAATTTTTAGGTCATTAGACACACTGGTGTAGGCAAATTTCTTACTAGAAAATATTAATTCTAAAATAATCTGAAATGTATTTTTTAGTTCTTCTGCGCTGGTTATCCTTTTAGTTACGAAAATTTAAAAGCAAACTGAAGAATCTTATGTAAGAGGGACGGCACTAAGTTAATTCATTCATTTCTTTCAATTTATCACAAATAATTAACAACAAATTATTAACAAATGATAAAAAAAGGTAGAACGTGTCGCGGGACACACGGTAGGAACTTTAGTTCCTTTTAAGCAAAAGTTATGTAATACATCTGACGTTATAGATAAACAATTTGCATATTCTTTGGTGGTTGAGTAATAAGCATACCAGACTCTCACGCGGTAGACCCGGGTTCGATTCCCCGCGAGGAATTTTTTTTTATTGTTAATTTTATTTTTAAATAATCATTCTGCTTGATATTAATAACGACAACAAGTAGACGTTTGAAATATTTAGCAGAATATTCATTATTATACATAATGGTACGGTACCCCCCATGAGGGAGTCCGACTGGCAACATCTACTTATAACAGCATCGTATATTTAAAAAAGGAAACCGTAGCATTATACAAATTGGACATTCGTTTACCACAAAATTAGTGGAAACATAAAATTATTGTTAAATTTTTAATTTGAAGTAATATTACAGTTTATAGAAATTTTTATTTTCTAGATTTTTTCCTAAGTGGGTCGTAGAAAAAATATGCTGCTCGACTCGTGTGGATTGTCCATATCGCACTTGAACGATTGAGCACTCCGCCTACGGCATCGTGCTCCATCTTCGTCCTCGTGCGATATGGCCATCATATCCACACTAGTTGCACAAACTACAATTTCTTTCAAAATATGCCCTTTTACATTTAAAAACTACCTGCCAAATGTCAAATGGATTTATCCATCCATTTTAAAGTTAACGAATTAAAACATTCAAGTTTTCAAAATTTCAACACCCTGTATTTCGAAAAGTAGCTAGACCCCTTAATCGCGCAAAAAAAAATTATGGAAATAATAGTAAAAATTTATCCGAACAAATTCAAGTAGATCACCAGCACTGCGAATACCAGCTTTGCATAGAATTTTAATATAGCATCGGTGGTTCAGTGGTTAGAATGCTCGCATTGCACGCGGGCGGCCCGGGTTCGAATCCGGGCAGGGGCATATTTATTATCATGAATCGCTGCTTCGTAAACGAGAGAGAGACTAAGGAGGCACAATCACGCAAAAGCAAGGCACACAACGAAGCAATGTAACATAACGTAGCGTAACGTAACGCGTAACGGTCAGATCTCTTGCGTCGCGACCCCTGGTCGCTCAAACATAACCTGGCGTAAAGAACTAAAGTTCCAAAAAACAGCTATAGGAAAATCACTCTCCGCGCAACTCAGTAACTCGTAATAGTTACATTTTTACATTAAACTTTTTTCAACCAACTTCTATATGAGAAAGAATTTTCTTCTACGCCTATGTCATTTATCTAGTTACTGATAACAAAAAATTATGTACATTTCAACTGGAAATGCATTCATTAGGCGATGAATATTGGTTTTAAATGGTCTTTCTAATTGGCGCTTTCCTTTCAAGATAATACTTTAAAAATAACTTTAATTAATAATACTTTTTCGGGGCAATAGGGTAAAAAAAAAGAACCCTATCACTAAGACTTAGCTGTTCGTCCGTCTGTCTATCTGCCTTTCTTTCAACTGGCTGTATATTATGAACCCTGATAGTTAGAGCTTTTCCAGACGAGACACTCTGAGGCCGGCTACTATTGTCTGAAAAATACATCAATATAAATATACGCATTCACACTAGACACCGATAAGAAATACATGGTGTTTAATGTATTTTTAGCCGCGTGATTCTTTTCAGACACTTTATGGTCGGCTACTAGTGTCTGAAAAAAATCGCGTGGCTAAAAATACATTGATATAAATAGACGCATTCACACGAGACACAGATAAGGAATACATGGTGTTTAATGTATTTTTGGGCCGCGCGATCTTTTCAGACACTAGTAGCCGGCCATAAGTGTCTCGTCTGAAAGCGCTCCTAATGTATTTTCAGCCGCGCGATTCTTTTCAGACACTAGTAGCCGGTCACAAAGTCTCTCGTCTGGAAGCGCAATTTGTATTTCAGCCGCGCGATTCTTCTCAGACACTAGTAGCCGGCCACAAAGTGTCTCGTCTGAAAGACAGTTGAAATTAACACAGATGTTGCCGGATTTGTGATCCATAGAGAGACTAAAAAATAGGAGCTTAAATTCGAGTACGTCTTTGAGTGGTTCCAGAAAAACAATTGTTAAAAAATCATTGTACTTTTATTTTGCACTTATATCTACACTATTTCATTATAATATGTTAAAATTAACAAAAAAAATCACAATCTATTCAATTGATCTATTGTCTGTATTGGACAGGTTTGGCACTAAGGTAGTCATCTTCTTCTGGATGGGCCGCATTCCATTCCAAAGACCTTAGAATGGCATCCGATATCGGTGGAGGGGTGGGTAAGTGAGCTCCTTGTGCAATAAAACCATTTTCGTCGGCGGTATAAGTTAATTGAATTGGAATTCCTTCTTTTGATGTATATCTGACTTCTCCTTGTACTTCTTGGAGATCTTGAGCTTTGGGTCTTCCGACTTCACTAGCGGCGATTCCATTTTCTGTTTCATAACTTAAAATAGAATAAAGTTAGAATCTTTGACAAAAAAGGTGAATTGTTGAAGTTTATTTTCAATTTTTTCTACATATTCAAGAAAATGTCATCTAAATCTTTTCCTTTTCCATTCATATGTCGTTTTGTAATATTCTTATTACATTTTTTATATTTACTTTCGTGTTTGTGTTGACCTATTTAATTTTTTCGCTAGGTACATCTATGTAAGATTAATTTCTTAAAAATTCATTTCAATATTCTCAAATTTAAAAAGTTTTTGAAAAAAAAAGAAAGGAATTATCAAATTTTTGCCTAAAATAGAAGTAAACACTTACTTCCATGAATAAGAACCATCAATATTTGGTCCTGCTTGGGATTGACCGACAATCCTGATTAGTGGACCATATTCTCTTCCTTGTTTGACAACGGGTAGAGGTATATTTGGCTGACTTATGGGTCTAAGAATTGGAAGATTGGGTCTGTACTGTCCTAAAGAACAGCTAAGCACACCTAAAAAGATAACCTGAAATAGAAATAAAATGTATTAGTATGTTTTTTGATTCTGAGAACATTATATTTCTTTTTAAGTTTAGGAAACACGTTCTTACATGCGAGCATGACAAAGCTACACCGTCAAAATTGAAATTGAAATTGACCCTGAAAACAATTAGATATGTGTATAATATATGAGTTCCAGTAAATGTGGGGATTGCAGAGAATGAAATGGCAGATCAGACCAACTAGCTAAAGAAGGTTCTAAAGGAGCCTTCACAGATCCGGAACCGTTTTGTGGAATCACAGAGGATAACATAAGAGAAAAAGTCGGGAACTGGCTATTTATGGAATATCAACTCAATTGGAGGCTGACACAAGGACACCTACATACTACTTAAGAGTTTACTAAATAAGGTAGACAAGAGGAAGCATCTGCACAGGATGGGCAAAGTTAGTTAGTTACCTACTCACATACTCTGCTTTTGTGAGAACTTACAAGGACTAAGACGGAAGCACTTTGGAGTGGAAATAGCACAACCATCACAACTACTGAAGATTCCTCCAGATAAACTGGTGGCCTATTTAGAAGACACGAAGCTTCTGGAAGTAGGAAGATAGCATGGGCAATGGTACAAAGATTCAGTTCAAGTGCCTGGGCTCTTGAGCCTAACACAAACGTATGAATGAATGAATGAATTGTGTAGTCTTAAGGCGAAAAGTGAAGTTACCATTTCCAAAAGATTCTTTCTTGACAACACACAAATTTCCAGGAGCTTTTCGCTAACGCTAAGAAATTTATGCGGTTTATGTACAAAGTGTTGAGTATTTTTTATTGGGTATGTCAAATTCCAGTGTTGCTCAAGAAAAAAGAGAATAGGAGAAGTGAACGCAAAAAATACTCGCGAATATTTACTGTACTAGGTAATGTCATCTTCATAAAGCCCCAGCTAGTTATCTTTTGGGTACAGATTTTTTGGACAAACAAATTGTTCGGTTGTAATTTCAATAAATTTCGTCTATTATTGTTATGAAAATTATAAAAACTTACCAGAGAAAACATTTTTAATCCACTGTGCGATCACTGACCAGGCTTGAACACAAATGCATTTTGATCTCAAATAATTCGGGTTTATATATACACACCAAACTAAGTCGGCATAATCTATCTAAAACGCCCTACTACTTTTATTATAGGCGCTTTGTGCATATTTAATTAATTTATTTTTTATTTCAACTCATCTGGTTTTCTTGAAAGGTCAGGAGCATAACGAAGATGATATTTGTGGTTATAATGTTGACAAACACTCCATATCAAGTCCATGAGAATTAAATTATAGATATTATACCGTAATTTGCCTAAAATATTTATGTGGGTAAGCTGAATGATGTGAATTTATTTCAGGGTTTTGCAATTATTTTATTCAAAATAGTATTAGACGCAATATATACAGTGTGGAGAAGACAGTTGGAATATATTTTGATTGCTGTACATATTTATAGCATCGTACTTGATTATTTTGTTACCTCTTCAATAAAAAGGGTCCGATAATATGAACGCAATACTAAGGGATCATTGGAAATCCGACACAATTGATGAGCCCTTAATTTATCCTAGTCAAAGTACACATAAAACCTCACAAAAAATACAAAAAAACTTGAAAATCAAAAATTGTGTGTTTGGTATAGTTGTGTTTGTTTAACATAAGAAAAACTTCACGATACTAGGCATGCAATTTTCCGGAAAACCGTTGAGTAATTTTTTTTTGTTTTTTCACTCTAAGTAATTGTTTTAATAATGAAAACACAGAAAAATTTTCACATCAAAAGTTGTAGCTTATACATTTTACCTAAATGGTTTTTCTATAAATTGAAAAGTTTACGAGGTAAAATTAATTTTAGTGGTGGTTAATTCCTGGTTACGCGCGAACGGCCCGTGAGCCAAATTTACTTAAAAGTTAATAATTTTGGGCTTATAACATTTTGAAAAAATTAATAAACACATGTAAAATTTAGAGAAAGTTCTCAGTTTTTAGATACAGATACAGAAATACTTTCAAATTTAAAAAAGTCGATTTTCTAATTGTAAAATCAGTTTATTTATAAAAAACTAGAGCTAAGAAGTCAAAAAACAATTATAATTCCTATTTAATTAATACGCATCTCAGCGATAAATATTATACACCAAGGCGGTGAAGACCATTATTATTGACCTAGCACCAAGATTATTTCGCGAGTGGCTTTGCCCAGAGCGGAATAAGGTGCGAGGTTCATAAAATGTCTTCAACTCCATGGTGTATATACAATTTTTCCCACTACTAGCCAAATTTGAGACAAAAATTAAAAATAATTCACAAACGCACCACGAGAAACGTTTACCCAATTACCCCGTCGTCTGACTGACAAGTACACTGTCAGTTTTCGATATCGTTACCCTAATTCGCAAATGTCGGAAATCCAGTTTGATTTTGATTTTACAGGGGAGGATGAAAACGTCTTATTGGGTTGAATTATTAGTGGTTTGATGATTCTATTTTGGTAAGCTACGTAATTTAGGGTTAGAATCTGTTATTTTAAAACTGTTTTTAAAAAACAAAAATATTTTTACGATAGTATTAAACGAGATGGTGCCAAAAACCAATTTCGGCAAAAATGGACTTACGACATTTGCGAATTAGGGTAACGATATATTATGAACGTACTCGTTATGTCATCAGTCATTTTTGGTTGAGCGCGAATTTTAAACTGATGGCATTTTTATTCAAATAATTTTATTTTCGAGCAGCAAATATGTTGAAGACAGTCTCCTGGGTATACAAAATTAGGTTGCACAAGTTTTTGTTGAAATTCAACTTCTTAGTTGGCTAGACGAAGCAATAATTGTTAACTTCACAGCTAGTAGTGGAATAACATTATTATTATAAAAACAAAACCTCAAGTAGTTTTAAACAAATGCTTTTAAGGAATTTGTTTTTTATGCTCAATTTCACTTGTTTTTTTAGAATTTTTATTATATCTTTTTTCAAAATCAATATAATTTAATAAAACTTCACCACTAAACACTTTGAAGCATCGACTTTCGAAACTACTAAGTACTATACAGTTTTTCTATAAACATCAAATTTCTTAAATAACTTGGAAACCAAATAAGATGTGATGACGTGGTTTCGACTGAACGGCTTATGGAATTAAACATTTCCTTTTCACGCTGTTGCCAATTTGATATTTTTTCCCTAGACTCGGGAAAATTGCTATAAAACCATATATATTCAAAAAGTAGAAGCATATTTTTGTATTATTTCAATTAATACAACAATGAGATTGATAATCACTTTTCCTAAATAATAGTTGACCATAAACAACAAAGTACATTCCTGACGAGT